>VZTL01081477.1:0-13832 GCA_013400535.1 Scopus umbretta
AACTGAAACCAGGACACAGGGGCTGCTAATGACAAACAAAAGTTGCCTTCTCATACCTCCTGCAGAAAAATTACTAGCTAAACGTAGAATCATCTTCTTAACCTCAAGTCTGCAGATATAACAACAAAATATTGTAGTTAAAGTAAATGAACAATGGTTGCCTGGCTTAAAATAATTGATATGCATAATATATCATTATTCAACACCAAGCAACTGAGCAAGAGTGAAATCAATACAGTTTCCAAGGCGCGCTCAGGCCAAAAATGTGTTTGGAAGAAATGAACATATCTGTACAAGATGTCAAAATTTTGCTCTAGTTGAATATGTTTAGTAAACATGATGCTGTTTATTAGCAAGCTAATGTTGGTAACTGGTGACAGTGTGGACATCTGTTGATCTGATCAGTAATGATGCAGGAATCACTAATTTCTCCAGTGAATGGTTTACACCAGCATCTGTGGATCTTCTTGCATAATCAGCATGATTAACCTTTGATGAAAAGCTATACTTCCTCAATCTTTTAGCCGGTGGCTTACACAACCTATATACTGCCTCCTATAAACACTTCAACCTGAAACAATTTCAGGAAAAATATTATTCCCAGGGTAGTAGCTCAGTTTGCATTGCTTCTACCAAACGATTTTCTGAAAGGCCTCCCTTGAGCTTAAGGCAGTCTGCTTGCAACATTTCAATTGTTTTATTTCTTCTTTTTTCCTTCTTTGTTGTTGCTCTAAATTAAACTCTACTGGAGACTACAGCATTTCATATTATAACAATGCCTGTCAGGAGTTCTTTACTGTGCATGATAAAATGTAAACTCTTTAATTAGCTTTTTTGTAATAAACACTGGAAACTACTTTAGCATCTTAATCAGTAGAGTTTCAAAGTTATTTTCCTTTTTACTTGCCTTTGCTGCTCTTCTTTGTTTGCTATGCTCTATTACTCTGTTGAAAGCTATCATTTACAGTATATCCCATTATTAATGAGCAGTGTGTTTGCCTTTGCTACTTTTAACTAAACCCAAATATTTTATTAAAAGTCTCCTAACATCGTATCTCAAGCACTTTGACAGAAAACATTTGGTAGCACATCACTCACTCTAAGGTGAGGTTGCTGGAAACAAGTTGCTCTAATTTACTTAACCCAAGAGTGGCAACTGGATATCACAAAATACCTTAGATATTCCCAAAGCAAGCATTTACAAAGCAGCTGTGAAGTGGATTGCTGACTGCTGAATAGTATCATACATGGTTTTCTTACATACAGTTTTAGTAAACTAGACTATTTTTAGTGTGAATGGGATTTGGAACACAATTACATTGGTCCTCCATGCTGGCACCCAAAGCAGCAATACAGTCCTAAATAAGTGGTTCCCAAGCAGTAAAAGTCAAATTACAAAAAGGGTTTGGAAGAGACCACTTCTTACTTTTTAGTATCCAGGGTTTTGTATGTTTCTAATACTCTTTTTTTTTTCCCATTTCCAGGCTTGAGCAGTAAGAAAAAGGAAAAATCTGAGACTGTTACAAAGGTTGTGCTTTACATGTAGTTAGGCTGTGTCCAGAAATCAACTGTTCTACTGCTGAGGACCATGGGCTGCAGAAACCCATGGTGGGAGCCATCCACCTCGAGATGTTCCTCCAACAACCTGCTGGGCAGACAGGAAGCTGTAGCTGTGGCTCTGGCCTGCAGCTGCCTGAGAGACTGCTATGGCAGGGCCTCCTCAGTCCTTTTCCTGTGCTGTCTGAATGCCTGTGGAGCAGAAGAAACCCGAGGCTGAGTAACAACTTCTCTTTCCCTCCATGGCTTACTGAAAGAGGTCAAAATGTCTGATGCCAAAGGAAAAATAATAAAAATAAAACTATGTGTTTTGGACTCTCCTCATTTTTGACTGTCTGCTACCCAAAGCACCTGGGAGAATTACAATGTTTCTAGGCTTTGGAATTTTTTTTATTGGTTTGGGTTGTTATTTTTTTTTTTTCATTCCGTTTGGGTTTTTTTTTTGTTTTTAATTATAGCGAGTAATACGATTCATTTGGTGCATCCTGAGAATTCTGGTTTAAAGACACAAGTGAGATCAGGTTCTCCATTATTCAGGCCTTCTGCAGCTGATAATTGAAGAATAACAGTGGAGAAAGGGTGTTCTTTAGTGCAATGTATGATAGTATGGTTGCATTTAACAGTGGGAAATGATCCTCACTGAGTTAATCTCATACAGATTAGAACATCTTTAACTTCTGCAGAGTTGGACAGGTTGGAGAGATCATATCAAAGAGACTCCCTAGATCTGCAGCATCACCACCGTACCACCTAATCCCACAAAAGTTTTAATATTAAACCTTTGGGAACTGTACATTCTTTTTGAAGAAATGATTTTATTCATTTATACCTTGAATATTGTTATGATAACAAAGTCAGGTTCTTCTACTAAATATCAAAATCTCCTACTTGCTAAGCCTGAAGCATTTTCTCACTAAGGGTTAACCAGTAACCAATGTATGTATATGGTATGACAAATAACTTAGCATTATATCTACCTGTTCATGTAATGATGACGTTCTACTGTGTGGAATTATTTCAGCAGCTCTTTCAGAGCAGTTGCACCAAATCTGATATATGAACACCCAAAATATTTTTGAGAATATTATTTCAAATACAGAGTTAAAATTACCAGAGCTACAAAAATACCAGTTACTTATAAACCTAGTCCTGCTATCTACTCTATGCACATTATTATACAGTTTTTAATTATATGTTAACTTCACAATTATTTGTTTGTATAAAAAAAAGTGGTAAAAACCAACAGTCAGCCAAATGGTCTGCCTTCCACCAAATTCCTTCTTTTCAAAGGGACGTATTTACTGGAATACATACTGGACTAAATAAAAGGTCATCAGAATTCCTCTAGCACAGGCAAAACAACATATTTTGCCCTGTATCTTCCCCCAGATTTTTTTGGTTGAAACCATCCAAAATAATTCAGTTTGAAGCAAATATTTATACAGATACTTTCAGTCCAAAAAGATATAGTCAGCAAACTTAAAGATACCTAATATCTGGAAGGCTTTTCTTTCAGCCTATATCAATAAGCAGTGATACACTTCTCCTTCATACTAACCAGGGCTTGACTGTCAGGGACAAGTAACCAATTCAAAACCTAGGGTTAATTAATGAACATTGTCTCAAACCTTCATTCAGAAACGGGGGCAAATGAGACTAAACTTTCTAGTGCTCCATTTTTCTTACTCCCAAAATGAATGTCATAATTTCAGGATTAGCTATGTTCTGTAGCTTCTCTGAGAGCACTTGCTGTTTTGCCATTTTCATTTGTCAGTGAGACCTTCTAGCATGCAGGCATTAGATACTTGCAGACAGACATACTTGCCATTCCTAAAATATTCTTCAGTGGAAGTTGTGTTTCCCTTTTTCCTGAGGCTTTAACTCTTGTGCCTCAAACTGGCATCCACTACCCTCCAGTTTAGAGTGGCTCCTCTTCCCAGGCATGTTTAGTGTTGGTCTAGACTTTTATATGTTTACAGTTTTAACATGTCCCCCACTTTATGGCATATCCTTCTTTTTAGCAGGTGTGCCTCCCAAACACAATGAAGCAACACATGGAAAAAAATTCACTTCAGCACTGCCTGTTGCTTCCTATATTTAACTCCCCTTCACCTTGCTGCATGTCGACACAGCAGTCAGAGCTGGGGGTGAAGGAGGTAGACCGGTTTCTCATATTATCCTGAGCTTTCAGGTGTACACTGTAGTTTAAGTCTCTAAGCATAGAACCAGAAAAGTCACTTCCACATTAGCTTTAGCAGCAACTTGGGAAGACATACACTGCTATATTCTTCCTCCTTTTCCCTTCTTTTCCAGGAGGAATCTAGGGAGCCATTGCCTCTAGAAACATGATATTTTTATAAAAAAAAGCCATGTTATGCTTGAGACCTAGGGAAGGGGACACTGATATCCTGAGATAAAGCTTGACATCTCTTATCATATTTACAACAACAACATCATAACCCCCCTTCCAGTAGTCTGACTGAGAGCCATTTTGTGTCAGTAAGGGTTACACAACGCAGGACACTTCACTTGAATAATTAGTCAGTGTTAAGGATGCAGATGGTGTTTTGTTATATTAGGAACCAGAATTTTATTCTGAGTTTTCTTTTTCTTAATTTAGAGATGAAGATGACAATTCATCCTTTCTACATGTGAAGTTTAGATTAATAGCAACTGGATGTGAAATAGCCAGAGTCTGTGTTCATTGCCCCCCAGTTTGCTCTTTCTTCCAGCTTTCAGGATATGCAGAGGTATTTTCAGGGAAGGGACCCTGAGTCAGCGAGAGTTTTGAGGTAGATATTGTTCTTACAGCCAGCATGCCAAAAACATCCAATGAACTCTGGAGTTATAGTTTATTTTAGCTCAGACTAAAACAATGGACCTTTTAAAGGACACAAGAAAGGCCTGCTTTGTAAGACAATAAAAGTGAGAGAATACAAAAATAAATCTTCCCTTGCCCACTGTATCCTCGCTTCTTTCCAGCCTTGATCTGAATCCAGCAGCTTTCAGGGGCTTCTTGAACCAAACTTGATGCAGTTCTCTCTGTCCCCTTATACCTATGTCCCTGATCTCCTCAGAAATCACTGGTCCTGCTGTCTGCAGAAATCACTGCTCTCTGCCTGTTGGATTTCTCATGCTGCCCTACAGGTTTCATCAAAAGCTTTTCCCAGCTGCAGACACTCACTTGCTCTCAGGTAAGACACAGAAGGGAGTCCCTTGGCCCAGAGCATTCCCTCCTATTCATGTGAGTTAGTGAAGACCACGTAAATGGCAGCTTGCCATCTGCTGCCAGCCATTGTGTTTTTTAGAGAACATAATGCACAATAAATCATGAACAAACCTGGCACATCATCGCGTCTGGTTTTTTCCTCTCCAAATTCCATGCAAAGGGTTCATCTTTACATTATCACCAGGGGCCTGCTCACAGCAGAGACAAAACTGGCATTGCTCATAATGAATTAATGCAAACCTGGAAGAGAAATTAAGTGCTTTCCATTTTCTGTCATTAAAGGATATAAGATAAGGCAGGAGAAGGCCAAAACAAGTGCTTTGGAGGATGTATTATTTTAATAGAGTGAAGCTGTAGACATGACAGAGTGCTCTTGTATCAGAGCTAGAGGGTGTTTTATTTTGCACTGCCATTTCTGGGGTCTAAATGACTCCACTGTCAATGGTTATTTCTAAAGCAATGAGGTTAAAACAATATTTAGTATGATTTCTTGAAGAGTTTGATCTGACAATGAACTGATTGATGTGCTTAGGCTGTAATAATTGTAAACAGCTATACAGATATATCTAAAAGAGTGTGGCAAAGTACAGTTCTTATTTGAGAAGGTGCATGTTTTATAGAATATGGTTATGTAGAAATATAAATGTGTGTAAACAGGGAGCACTTTACTCTTGGTAATTAGAGCTGGATTGCAGTATTGTCGACTCTGAGCATTTGAAAATCAAAAGTCGTACCCCTGGACTGTCACAGGATGAAAATTAGAAACCATTTTTGGTATTTTAAATGATATATTGCCTTTGGGTTGCTAAACTGTGACAAAATTTGAAGCTATTGCCTAAACATGGAAACACGGAGTTAAGGTTTAAAAAGCACCACATTAAAAAATGTCAGGCAAGTCAGAATAACAGCACTGTTGTTAGGCACCTGGGCAGAAAGGTAAAAGAGCAAGCCCTCGCCCAAAGGGCATGGCACAGAAGAAACCTGAGAGCAAGGCTTAACACTATTACAGTGTCAGTACTCATAGGTATAACAAGATCTAAGGCTGGCAGGCTGCTCACAGCCTGAAGGTTTGCAACATTCCCAGAGGAAAGGTGGGAAGAAGGAGAGTGAAATATATTGGTTGGGCAGCCTGAGAGAAGAGTTAATCATGATGCATGGCACTCCCTAAGATTCCTGGGAATGGTGTGACTGTTTTGATGATGGTGTGATCAGGCTGTTAGTTAAGTTTAACACTTCCCAAAGCTGACTTAGCTTAAAAATGCTTGTACTGCTAATCACATTTGACCTAGCTTCTGGAAGGACTGGAAGAGTGTTTGACCCTGCTTACACACTTTAGACTACCTCAAGTTGAACCTGTCTTTGTGGATGGCTGTTCCTTGTGTGGACTAATCAGAGTATAGCATTCTATATTGCTTATAAGGTTTGTGTGTATGTACATTCATACACAAGCTGTTAGAAAAGAGCCTATACACAGGTGGAAAGTTATATTGCAGAGGAAGGATAAGGTACCTTATATAGTCATCTAATATGACCTGTAATATTTAAATCACTTTTGAAGACTAAACCTAAACAACCAGGTTATTGTATGGAAATGTCAATGAGCTACTCTGCCTGTGGCTAGTTTGCTAGCATTTTTTCATTATGGAGTCATAACTGCAAGCATATGTGAAACTGTAACTTTTGATTATTCATATTATTTCAAAGATAAAAACACTGATGTGTAAAGAACACACTTAGGCTCATAACTCTAATAGAGGAGAATGTAAATCTTGTAGCTCATGATTTAACATATAATATCAACAACTTAATGCACCACCAGTCTGAACCCAACCATACTTCTTGAAATAGACAAGATCTCATGATACATCCCCATACTTTTCTTCTTTCCTTTAACAAAAGTAAAAAAAAAAAAACAAAACTGGAATCTGACCAAGAAAAGTCACAATTAAAAAACAAAAAAAGCAGCATTATTCTTGGAAAGAATGTCTCATTTTCTTCCTTCCTTTTGGCAGCTTCCTAGGCTGCTGTAGATTGAAGAAAATAGGAATAAGCATCTTTCGACCACAAACAGATGTGCTTGATAAAGAAAATGTCAGCAAAAATACTAAAGCAATGTGTCACAGCAGCTTTCTGACAGATAGAGGGAAAAGGTAAAAAATGTTCTATCATGTCCGACAAGGTGTTCTTTTTGAGATTTAAAGATCACTGTGCAACTTTAAACATGTTTGTCACTTTGGCTCTGACTGGAGCTATCTGGAGCTTCACAAGAACTTTATCAGCTCAGCATAGGGGGGAAGAAAGAAGCCCATTCCCATTTATCTCAGCCAGGTTCCCTTCAAAGCCAACAAATAAATTACAGTGTACATTTGATACAAATTGATTTCTTAACTCAAATAACAATGTTGTCCTCCCAGTCAGGCCATGTGTCACTCATTCGCGAGCCTGAGTGAAAGGCTCAATCTGTCTGCGTGACAGAAATAGGCCTGACGCATCTCACCAAGGAATGCTAATAACCCCGGCCTGGCCCGGGCCTTTGTGGGCAAGCCGTGATAAGGAAAATCAGCCCGTCCTGTCAAACGTAGCGAAGGCCTGATCGGTGTTTGTTCCAACAAGCTGCATAGGCCTCGGAGTCGCCATCCTATTTCATGTAGTAAATGAGAGGAAAATAAGATCCGGCTACCACGGTTAAGATGCCAGTGACTGTGATGAAGCCGAAGTGAAAGGAAACCCCATTGAATATCTTGAACTGATCTTATCAGCTGCTGGAGAAATGAGATATTGGCAGGGGCTGTTGAGTTTCTCACAGCTGAGCAGGTTAATAAGGTTGGGAGGCAGGCCACAGGCTAATTGGATTTGCCTTGGTTTGATAAACAGTGGCAGGCCCATTGACAGAAAAACATACACAATGTGGCTTTTTTTCCCTTTGTTTCTCTTTAAGCTACATGAAAAAAAGCTAAAAAAAAAAAAGCTGCCTTTTTTTTTTCTTTTTTTGAAGCTAAAGGTGTCTTCCTGAATTCCCAGATGAAGAGGCCAACAAAGTCAAACTGTGAAACAGTAGTTGTTGGGTGTTCTGATTTTAATCAAACACCATTTAACCCGCCTGACCTCCCAAAGTCAGCTCACATCAAAACAGCACAAGTCTAAGGGCTAACTAGAAGCAGAAGGAAATAACAACCTATTGAAGCTTTCCAAAGGCTTAAAATATTCGAAAGGAACCAATTTTGCAGCTTCATCTCCAGGCAGACGCAGCCCGAGTGAAATGGGAGGCCCGTGCAGCCGTGCCTATGCTGCTTCCAACATGGGCGCGTGGGCTGCACCCATTGCTGCCAGTCAGGGCGCCAGCACCCCTTCAGACCTCTTGATAAATTTGATCCTGTGATCCTTCAGCTCTTGCTCTCACCCTGCCTCTTTCCATGCTCTTATTTGGTGGACCTGGCCTGTAATTTGCAAGAAGTTGAGGTGCTTTCTGTTTTAAAGGTGTAAAACTCTTGCAGGGCAAACAGAAGGCTGCACTGTTACCCATGTGTTGCTGCATTGTTTGCTGTGAGCTTCCACCCACACTACCGAACAAAACCTGCAATGTGTGCCAAAATGCTAAGAAACTCGCTGTGCTTGGAAATGTAATGCTCTGAAAAAGTTTTACCTGTTGAAGTTGCTTCCAAATGCCACCAATAGAAATCCTCTCGCTGCATTTTCCTTCATGCAGTTTTGGTTGTATTGCCTCCATTGACTCTTCTAAAACTCGGCGCTTTATTTTCACTGGCCAGAACTTTGGATTGCCATTGACAGGTCTAGTGCAAGAAGAAATCACCAAATGAGAGTGATGCTGCATTACTCTCTGGTGCAGGTACAAATACAGCACCAGAGCGAGGCAGTGGGGAAATATCTCTATCTACAGCAAAACGGGAATAGTTCATTTTCTACTGTTTATAGGTGCATTTCAACCAAATTCTATTCAATGACATGTATTTTTGATAGAGTGTGAGCACATTTTTCAATATGTACAATGCCTCATACTGTGGCATCTGAACATCAGAATCTTTTCATGAACTTCTGTGACCTCATCTATAAAAACTGTCAATGGAACCGATAACCAGTGGGAAAATACATGCCATTCCAGTGGAAAGCTGCTAAGTATCTTAAATTTTTTGTTTTATTTCGTTTGTTGTACCTTTATGAAACATATTTGCTCATCATCATATTCAGTGAGTCAGACAGGATGAGGCACTAGAAAGGAAACATTTCCAAGCTTGTTCAGTATTTTATTTTTCTTCATTCACAATGTGGACTTGTTTGTAATTTTTTGAAAGAAAAGATTAATTTCTCTGAGAAAATATTGTTTCTCACTTCAATAATGGTTCAGGGTCTTGATTAAAATATTACCCCAATAAACAGGTTCCATTCTCTTCTGTTCTACTCTGTAGAAAAATAGTTGTATTATATATGGTTTTATTGTTTACATTAATTTGTGTTTCATTTCTTTAAAACATACTTTACATTTACATAGCATCTTTTATCAGACTATCTCAGAATACTATGTCAAAATGAATTATATTGCACGTCTCACTTTTGAAGTTGACACACGAGCAGAGATTTCCTGGCCAACTCTTTCCTGTTTAAAATTATCAAGTTTTTGAAAGCAAGGCTTTTAGGAACATACCAGTTTCAACAAACATCGACTGTGCAGATAGCTTAAAATTTTAGCAAGTTCAGAAGAGTCCGTTTTTGGGGCAGTTTAGATTCCTTTCCTATACTGACTACTCCTCCTTATCCTTTGGGACATCTCTATTCATTTGCCAAAATACAATCAGAATATAATGTGCCTGCTGAAGATGATCTATTTGTTTAGAAATAAGAACTAACTTTCTAGAAAACAATGACAGTTCTCACCTGAGAAATGGGATGTTGCAGAACATAAAGCTACCTCTTCCATCTGCCAGCTGAATAATGAACTTCTGCCTTACTGAAGATGCATTTCCCTTTCATTCTCTGGCCCACAGAATATCTAATTATTTATAGGAAGTGGAACAGTTTGAACAGAACAGAAAGTAGATTTTTTTCCCAACAAAATGCAGCTAAAAACTAGTCTCCCACATGCTTACCACATGTCATAACTGTTGGACTAGCGGCGTCTCTAGACCAGAGAAGGTCCAGGCAGTTCAGAACTTACCACGTCCTTTGGCTCTGGAAGAAAAAGTAAAAGAGACGGAATGATTTGCCAGCAGGAGAGTTTCTCAGATCAAGATAATCAAAGAGATTTCCTTTTTTTTTTTTTTTCAGTTCTGGGCCTGGAAACATTTAAGAGAAATTTTGTTTCATGCTAAATAAGAACAAAATCTGTAAATAGTACTGTAACTGAAAAAATGACACAAAACGCAATCCCTGTATCATGATGGAAATGAAACCATTCAGGGAAAATAAAGAAAAGAAAATAATTTCAACTAAGCTTTGTTAAAATTAAGATTCAGGTTTGTTTTTAGAGAAAGAAAACTCTTTCCTCACTTTGAGTATGTTTCTGGACACCATCCCACAATACAAAATTGGCTTTGTACTTGCAATGACTTATGCATAATAGTTTCTTCCTTTCACATTTTGAGTGTTTTATTATATTTGGATGCACATCAATACAGCATGTGGCACA
Organism: Scopus umbretta; assembly: GCA_013400535.1. Taxonomy (NCBI): domain Eukaryota; kingdom Metazoa; phylum Chordata; class Aves; order Pelecaniformes; family Scopidae; genus Scopus; species Scopus umbretta. The sequence continues at coordinate 10,428 of VZTL01081477.1, forward strand.
TGCATAAGGCAGACTGGGGTAATGGAAGTAGATTTTCTGCAGTATAAATACTGGCTAAATCTACACTGACAAAACCCCTTGTGCAAAATCCAGGTCCACTACCAGTGAAATTAATAAAACTTGCTTCTTTCAATAATAGTCGGATCAGTCTTCAATGGCTTTCCAGCCTTACATAAAGGTTGAAATAATGTATAAGTCAAAAATGCCTCACTCATCCTAAATTTGCCATAAGTTGCATTTGGAATCATTAATTGGTTTAATTTCCTGACGTCCTAAAATAGCAATAAACAGATGAATGACATAATATCTTTCTAAAGTCAAGAAAGACAGCAAATAAAGTACATATGGACTACTGATTTTAAAACTGCATCAGTCTCAAGTCCATATTACATAGTAATGTGGCCAAAGAGTGATTTTATTAGTTTGCTATATTTCAGAAGTGAAATAAAGGAATAACTCACTAATGTTTTCTACTAAGATTCAAAATTTATGATAAAAGTTTATCTTTTATTCAATTTTAATTTTTTTAATAGATAATAGATAAATCAAAGCTAATAATAGCAGCTCCAAAGACGTTTCATAAAGACTAACATGTGCTTTTACCTTTAATCTCAGTGAGAAGCCCCTTGCCTTTAATGGAAGTATTCACAGTATATAAAATCGAGCAGCTGATCACATCTTTAAAAGATGAGGGCCTAAAGAAACACCTGGTAATTAGTACTGAGTGATACAACATGAATAGAGCTTATAATGGGCACTGAGGTTTTCTTGGAACATCATTGTACTACTATTTTTGGAAGGAAACAGATGCATCCAGAACTTGGAAAAAGTAACTGCCTCAAAGCACAGGCAAGCTATTAATAATTAGCAGGTACTGTGGAACAGTCTGACTCAAGAACAGTTTCCCCTCACATGTGGCAATGTTTCTATGACATTTACTAAATTTCACATCTGGAAAACAAAGAAATAGAGATAGAGAACACAGCCTGAAAATGTAAATCTTCAAGAATAACCATTACCAAAATGTCTGTGCAGGATTTCATGACCAATAAAGAGATAAGGCAACTCTGCCTCTCCCCAAAGTAGTACACTCCCCGTACTTGGTTACACACTCACTGAAAGGACAGCGCAAATGTACAAGAAGCCAGAAAGTAGATATGAATTTCAAATACTCAAAGTCAGAGCAGCCAATTCAATACCAGATTTTATACAAAAGCAACAAATAACAAAGGAAGTGAAAGTAACCATCTTCCACCTCAAGTAGAAAGCATAAGAAATTGAAATGGTTCTGTCAGGTCCAAACCAAAACCTAATCCAATATAAAATTTCTCAAGAAGTAGCTTTCAGCTACTATTTAGCAAGATTGAAACACCGCTTTTCATATCATCCCCTTTTTGTTTTCCCTAATTTGCATAATAATCACTAATAAGATTTTAAAACAAGAGTTCCTTAAGGTACCTTTTCATTCAGTTTTATATTCAAGTAATAGATTGAATGAAGATTTGCTATCAAAATAGTTTCTTGCAAGGTATACAAATGTATTAGCAATAAATATAATGAGGAAACGAAGAAAATCATACATAATGTGATAATTAGCACAAATATGTTCTTGTATATTAGCATAAATATATGCAAATACATTGGAAATGTAATTTGCCACCCAAACGTCTTTTTTTTCATCCATGTTGACAAATAGGTCAGAGAGAGTTGATAGATTCCAGCCCCTTAGTAACAGAAGATCCACAGACAGATCATTATACATACATTAATACAGAGTTATTTCAATATTATTTTATCAGTATTCCATATGAAATTAAAGCTATATCAATGGGCTTTTATTCTGCTTATTTAAAATATTTGTAATTTAGGACAAATAAAGGAAATAACATGATTCTGAGAATCTCAATTTTCCATTCTCAAGTTAAGAGACTGTAAATAGTTAACCTGAAGAGGAACCATTGTTTGAAAATCAGATGTTCCAAGCAATGTCATAAATATAGCAAAAAAACTTAAACATTTAAAGACATTTTAGTTTTGAAAAATGTTGTCTTTAGATTCTAGTATAAAGGTGTTAATTTTACCATACTGTGTTTCGTACATCGATATAGGAAATATGCTGACTCATGCACATTCCTTTTTCCATGATCACATCACTTTATTGGCTTATACTATTCTCTTACAAACTAATATAATCAAAGTTTCTCCTTCCAAGTGGTTTCCAACTGATAAATGCCCATTTTACAGTGTAAACCTCTGTTATTCCAGCTCTGAGGGTCTCAAAGGCTATATCTACTTTAGATATGTACTTTAGAAAGTACAACTGCACAGTGGGAGTGGGTCTGTATCACAAAGATTTAGTGCTCAGATCCCATTGTCTACCCAAGATTCATGCCAGAGGCTTTAGTTCAAACTTGGCAAGTCTGATCTTATGGAGTGAGCTCTAGAGGCTGGTGTATGATACGTACTGTCCTGGAGCTCAGGCTTCAGTTTAATTTTACCTGAAAGGAATGTATTTTATGTCTCCATAATGAAAATAAATAAATAACTATCAAGCCTATATCTACATTATATGTCTAATTAGTGAATCATGTGGACTAGTAGGGGTGGATCTGTAGAGTGCAACAACTGGTACTAAGGACCTGATGTCCACACATTTCAGGGTACGTGGGTTTTTTTAAACTTTGATGTAGATTAGTCTGGCACAATGAACCCATTTGTGACTTAAGAGCATTGGGTGCACGTCCTGATACTCCAGAAAACATCTTCCAGCTGTTCTCTGAGACACTCGTGTTGCGAACCACAGCTCATTAAGTGGGAAAAGTCATGAGACTGATTTCACAAGCTCCCTGCTGGCCTGAAATAAAATGCTAATGCAGACACATTCTATTTTTTCTATACTATATTCAATTCTTTTTTTTTTATTGATAGCATCACCGTATGTTATGTCAGAAGAATTTTCATCATAACAGTCTAACTTTTAGCACTGACTTCACTAATGAAAACATTAACAAGCATCTTTGTGCCAGACCACTATTTCCCTTTCCAGGGCAGTCTGGGTTACCTGTTAGCAAGTTCATTGCTCATTTTAGGATTTAGTTATCATCTCTATTATATTAATTAATAACTTCTTATTTAGCATTATATCAGATTGTCTCTATGATTCTTAATTAATAAGATCCTCTCCAGGAGAATATCTGAACTTTACTCACAAGCTAGTTAGATGAGATCTATCACATTTTTCTAGTATAGAAAGATAATCATTTTACCAGTAAAAGAAAAATTAGGGTGGAACAATCTGTTTTCTCTTAATGCATACTTCATTTTCTCCCATTTTTCATTTACCTCGATGTATTATTATACTTTCCTTCAAACTGTGCTCTGATATTTTCAACATTGTTTAGGTCA
>VZTL01081492.1:0-43563 GCA_013400535.1 Scopus umbretta
GCAATGAATTCCAGTTTAATTATATGCTGCGTGGAAAAGTACTTCCTCTTATTTGTTTGAAAATCTGCCACCTGATAATTTTATTTGATGTACCCAGGATTGTGTTATGATTATAATAATCATTCCATGTTCAGACTCTTCATGCCACTCACAATTCAGTAACTCTATCTTTTTAATCTAAATCACTTTTTCAGGGTGAAAAGTCCTAGTTTATCTGAACTCTCCTTATTCAGAAGTCACTGCTTATGTTTGCTTTATTCGGGTCTTTCTGAGTTCAGCCGTGGGTTTTTCGGCAATGGGGGCAGCAGTGAGATGGACACAATCTGAGCTACACTGGTGGAGTATTTAAAATGCAGACACATCACGCAGGTACACAGAGGCAGATCAGTGTTCTCCACCCGTCTCTTAACAGTCACTGAACTCATGTTTTCCTAAAGCTATCCCCAACAACCACAGCTTTCTCTTCAGAGCCCACCTTGTGTACAGACTCATACACATATACACACTTACCATTTTTTATCCCCATATCCATTACTGGCATTTATCAACGCCAAATTTCATTTGTCACATTCAGTCACTTAGTGTTACGATGTCCTTCTGCAGCTCTCACTGTGGGCCTTCTTATTTTAATTAGCCTGACTAATTTTGTATCCCGAGCAGATTTTGTCACCTCGTTCACTCCCTTTCCCTGCTCACTGTCACATATGCTCAGCAGCACCCATGCTCCCAGCACCCAAACTTGTGGGACACCCCCCCCCCCATGCAAGTCCATTCCCTTTTTTCTCAAGATAAGGCAGTTTAAGAGCTGTTGTTGGGAAACAGGGTCCAAAGCTTTTTGAAAATCCAAGTACATTATATGAATTGAACCACTCATACACTGATGCTCACTGATCCCTCCAAACAATTCGTAACAGATTTGTCAGGCACGATTTCCCTAGAAGAAGTTTCACCCCTCCTTATATAATTTTTACTCGCGTTTGCAACTGATTTTACTTTTCATAGGAAAAAAGGACCGCTCACCATCAACATGTTCATATGGGAGCCAGTGGTGTTTTGTGTTCTGGTACTCAAAGTAAGGATCCCACTGCCGGCACTGCTCCTCTCTGAAATCTTCAAAGTCCTTAGGACAGTCCTGACTGTTGCACAGCTGGAACTCGTAGCTCGGCCCCACGCACGTGCGGCCTCCGTTGGTGGGACTGCGGGGAGGAGAGAAAGCCATGGTTAGTTTTGCCATTAATGCATGAATCAAGCCTTTACCAAATCCTGCGAGGAGTAATTTAATTCCTAGTCGTGTCAGTAGGCATTTGATGAAGCCAGTGATGTACTTCTGGCATGGAAAACATGTGTTTCCTTTAAAAATCCACTGTCACCATTTAACTCTTAAAAAGCAATTTCTGCAAGTAGAGCCTCAAACCACTTGATAAAGGCAAGAAAAGCCATTTTCTTGGTGCGGCCTGGGAAAGGACAGCACGAGCAGATGAAGCGACTCGTTCACATTCCCCCCTTAAGCCAGCAGCAAATCCAGAAACAGAGCCCAGCTCAGGGCTGCACCCCCCAGGCAGACGTGCATCAGATCTCTGCCAGATCTGGCAACGCGGAGCTCGGGAGTTGTAGCTGGGTTTGCACCCTCTTCCAGGAATACAAAAACCATTTTGAATAGTACATGAGGCTTTTCCTACATGAAAATAGATTTTACAACTAAAACTGTGCCCACAATTATAAAGGTCACTTTCATATTGCCGATGTAATAAAGGCTAAAATTAGAACTGGTAAATTTTTTCTTAACGGAACGATTTCAATCAGAAAATGCTGCTTTGTAAAACTGGAGTGTTGTTTTTTAAATCAAGGATAAGATTATTTTTAACACTAGTTAAGTTCAATCACTTTATCAGCACAAACTGAGAAAGTCACTGTTAAGAATATTCTGTCTGGTAAAATCATTTAATTCTTACAATTGTTTCAGTTCTTGCTGTTGGGATCTTAACATTTTACTGTACCGCAGTATAGCAATAATTATACATTTCATAGCATTTGTACATACCAATCTATATTAAATATATCATACTTCCAGTGTTACTGAAATTAAGTCATTCTACATTATCTAGATGAGCTATACGTAAGTTATCAAAGCAAAACAATTCAATATTATTTAAATTAACGTTGGGGAAGGTTCTCTGGAGCTTTGTTCCAACTTGGAATGAAAACAGTTTGAAAATATTTTAAGGCCTTCTTGTTAAAAATATCAAAAAAAGGTTGATTAAAGAGAAATTTTAAAAAGGTTTATGCACTTTAAAAAAAAAATCAGCAAATCATTGCTATTACTTCATACTCACACGTTAAAACAAGACATATATAGGGCCCTAAACTTTTACTTAAGCTTTATGCAATAGTGTTAATAGCACTTTCAAGATCCTGGTAACTGCATGACCAGCTTAACGGGTGGATAAACTGAGAAATAAAGATGATTCATAACTTGCTAAGGGCCAAAAGCAGAATTTCTGACAACATACACTGTAGGTCAGATTTAACACGGGCCACTTAACATCCTTTACTGCATTACTGCACTAGTGATTTAGCAAAGGTTCTCACCATTCATTTGCTCCACATCAGAAAATCATACGGGTGTACGTATACTTACTGCGGATTGTCACACTGCCGTGTCCTATACTTCACTCCGGTGCCACAGGTGCGAGAACAAGAGCCAAACTTACTCCATGCCCCCCAGTGTCCATCCTGCTTCAGGATGTCTGGTGTTAGCCAGATGCAGTGACCTTTAAAGCAATGCTAAAAGGAAAAGTAGATGTCAAAACAATTAGATGATTAAATTATATCATATGAGAAGCTGTGGTACAACAGATTTCATTTTAGGCACAAATTCTGGATTTTTCTCCTCCTCTCCAGGAGACAGTAGTGAGACTCACTGTCAGACAGTGCCCAGGATCACAAACTCACTCAGATTTTAAGAACTTACACGTGTTAAGTAGGCACGCACACACTTGCAGGATTCAAGCCTACCACGTTCGTTAAACTGCTCTCAGCATTACACGCCTTCATCACGTGTCTGCAGTGGCGATTTCAATATAACTGAACCAGATTCATTTAAGGGAAATGGCAGCGTCCCAGATCTTTGAGGCTGAATGTAAAACTCTGCCCCTGACATAGCACGCAGCCTCTTCAGGCAGCAATGGCGAGAGCTCCTGCCGCAGCACCGTCCTTCCCACCAGCTCCTAACTCAGCATACGTGGCCCTGCAATAAATGCGGTCAGCGAAGTGGCATGAAATTAAAGGCAGCTCACATTTTAGACATTATTGCTATTAAACAAAGAACTCCTGCAGTCTTCCTGGAGATCTCATACTAAACCTGACCAAAATACCAGGAAGCATCAGGGAGCAGCCCTGGACAGTCTCACTCCACCCAATTAATTCTGCCCTACTAGGCTTTCTCTTTTCTCTTACCTGATTTTTAATATGGTCATTCTACAGAGGTTGAAACACACAATTTACTGCATTCCCCAAACCTAAAAGGTATTTACACATTTCTTTAAGAACCTTCATAGCTTCAGTACCAATTTTCTCTACTGTCTCCTCTCGTTAAAGAAACCTGCCAATGCCTTTCCACCAATTTCTTCACTCCCTAAGCAAGGAATTTTTTCTCAGCTGAAGTCAGGATGAATTCTTCTCAAGGATCGCAGATTCTGGCTCTTTCTAGTACTATTTCTGCTTTCATAAAAGTCTACTGATGAAGTGCGGGTGCTGGAAAATATTTCCAGCCCAACAAATGACTTTGCATTAGACTGTCGCAGTTTGTCTGCGTTAACGGTTACTGTTGGGATAAGAGCTCTGGCTCAGGCGCACAGATGGCTATAACAACAAGTGCAATCAGTCACTTACTTTCCTTAACATTCAAGTCAACAACAACATTTTACACAGCTTAACAAGCCCTGGAACGCAGGAATTTGGCAGGCAGCACAAGCCGAGCATATGGCTAAATGCATGCTGCCAGCAAAAACAAAATCAGAAGATATATAACAGAAGAGTGTTCTTAAGCATTGAGCGATTAGTGATCTGGAAGACAAATTTAAAAGTGATGGCTAATCATTAATAATGCTGAATTTAAAAAGAGAATCATTAGTAAAATGGTGACAAGACACAGCTTACTGATTTGCTAATCTGCTCAATGACTAGCTCTTTATTCATGTAATTTATTTTGGTGCTGATTTGTTTGGACAAGGAGCAGAGAAGAAAGTAGAAATTAGGTTTCAACTATTCGTTATTTCTCATGACTTCAAATATCCAAAGTCAAAACCTATGAAATAGATGAGTTACCACAAAGCCAATTATACCAATCCTGCTCCAGAGCTGTAATGGGTAGATTTTTCTTAGCTGTTTGACAGAACAAGAGATAATTCAGCAAAGCATGAAAGAAATGCAAAATGCTAATATGTCCTTTGCTTTCTGCAGTTTTTGAAGCTCAGCACTGTACCCTTCAGGGACTGTTTACTTATGGCTTTAGAGAGGTTTGTTTGAACGAACCGTTTGAGTCGTCAGGCCCCTGTGTAGCAACGGGACCATTGCAGAGGAAGCTGGCAATGCATCAGCTTGTCAATACAAATTTCAGCTGGGCTTGGAAGCAGATGAGATGTGACAGCTCCTGATCTGTGCTTGCTTACACATCCTTTTATCGGGGCTCTGCATCCCTCAGGTGTAAGTTCCACAGCAATCGCTGGATCCATTTCAAGAGCCAAGTAGTGTATGTTCATTATGCAGTGATCCAGGATCCAGCGCCTGGACTCCACGGAGGAGAGGGAGAGACATGTGATGTTGTGTTTTCCAATCTCTTTTCCTGGTTTTAGCCAGGAACAGGGGGATGTGGTTTGCAACAACCACTAATAAACCACCTATTTGACACTGACTGGTCCCTGAACTGGAAGGCAAACATGGAAAAGTGTTATTGACTTTGCCACGTAAAGGAAAGAGCAGCACTGATTTTTACTGGAGAAGCTGGTCATACGCCGATTGTCGGGAAGCTGAGGCAGAGCTATTAGGAGACAAGCATTTGTGTAAAATGAGTCATCCCCAGCTCTGCCTTTTTGTTTGTGGATTAAAAGAAAGGAGCCTACATAAAACAAACTGATTCACAACCGAGCCTTACTCTGTGCAGACCCATGCAAGAAAACGCATGAGGAGGTAAAAACAGAGATGGAGCAATCTCCAATGTAGAAAAGGAAACTAGAGCCAACCCTTCCTATTGCTACTACATTAACTAGATAATGAGGTGGAAAAGAGCCAATTTCAACCACTATTTCCTTCATAAACAGGCGGGTTCATTTAAAGACTGAAGCATATTAAAGCAATATTTTTTTTTAAATGAGAGAACAAACACCCTGGGTAAATGCAAATTGTTTTCTTAGTGGAAGACAAGATGACTTCTTGCAGTCTCGCCTATTTTTCTGGCAAACAGGACAGTCCAAAACAAGTGCAATTTCCAGGAGAGGAAGTTTAAATCTCTTGCAGTAAAACATTCCACTGCTGTTTTCAGCAGTTCTTTGAAACAACTGCTGCAGATGCCAAAAAAAGAGCCAGTGTGTTCCTGTGGGCTTAACGCATCTGCAAGTTAATTTTTCAAGAAAAGACTTGCAGATCTTCCATGGGCATCTCTGCCTATTTTACATCAGGCAACAACTGGTAACTCTGCTGTCTCCTCGCTTGACACCCCAGTTATCTACCAGGTAACCCCTCGTACTGCATCATGGCTGGTGGCCCTCAGTTCTCCCTGCTCTCCTGAGATCGTATCAGGAAAGGATTACTTATTTATTTGTATTTCAAATCACATGCACGCTGGCCCGCTCTGCTCCATCTGTTTGAGAATAATTAGTTGCAAGGGATAAACTGAAAGCTCTAACACTGAAGTGTACTGTGAGCCAGTGAAAGTTTCTTCAGTGGAGAATCAAGTATTCTCACTGTTTCTGTGGTGACTAACACAGCATACACTTACCCATCTGTCTCCTGTCGCCGAGAGAAGCTGAGGTCAGCTTTCTCAGTGGGAAATTATCTGGATTGCTTTGAGTACACATTAGTGTTTTCAGAAACCTTTTTTCTCAGTCCATTTTTCTTCTCAATAATATCTATTTATTTCAATATTTAATCATTCCCTTCCTCTCCTGACAGACTAAAAAAATCATTCCAAGTTTGACTCAGATCATCTCATTAGCATGGTGCAAGCAAAGAGAATACCTGCTAGGGTTGTGCTGGATCCTTGGCACATAAGCCAAATCCAAGAGCAACATCAGCTCAGCTGGCAGGGGCAGGTACCAGGCTCTTTCCTCTCTCCAGGAAAAGAAACAAAGGAAGCTCAGGTGGTACAAACCTTTGTGTTAGTCACCGCAGCAAGCAGATGGACTCTAGCATGCTATCTCCTTGCATGAATGACTTTGGGGTTTATTTCTATCCTGTGGAGAGCAGTTAGCTACTTCAGCCGATATAAATGTCTCCCCAGAAGAGTAATAGTTTAAAAAATGGAACAACAAAACTGATGATATATTTCTGAAGGCTGCCTGGCTTCAGAAGCCTGAGGCTAACGGTGGAGCTGACAGAATTGCATACAAGTAAATAAATTATCAACTGAAAGCGTACGTTTTCTTTTAATCCACAGAATGCTATGCAGAGTTAAGCTCTGCACAGTTATGCCTCGTCTGCATGGTTTACTACAGCAATTTATGGAGTGTCTTTGACTGCACATTAAGATTCTGACGCTCCGTGTGCTTAACTTGACACACCGGAGTTATTTCATGGAAGTTAATGTGACCATTCAGACACAGAAGTAATCGCAAGTTGCTGCATCATCGAAGCTTCACAAAAATGACAGAATCTTCCCTCTTGCTATTGAAAACTCAATCTAGTTTAAAAAAAAAATCAGACTGGGAGCAATATAAAATATTCTATTTCCTTTAGGATTCTATCTAAACAGCAGTTTTCTTTTCTGGCTGGGAAGCTCCAAGAGAGTATTTTATTTTTCTATCCTTAAAACCAGCAAATTATTAGTTTGCTGCCAGTTAACATAATTGCTGTTCAAAGCCTCCATTTGCAGAAGGAGACTTACTAAAAAGTTTTAGCAAGGGCAGAACCTCACTCTTTTGGCAACTTATTTCAAATAACCACATGCACAGAAGAGCTTCCATACATTTACATATATTTACTTAAATATACATCTATATGTATGCATACATGCATACCTACACACATATAGACAGCATTAGAAAGTCTAATCTTCCTTCTATTTCTAAGGGTCAGTGCCCAGGTCCAAGACGCAGCCTGGGCATGAAGAGACACAGCCCTTATCAGCCTGCTTGCTGAAAATGTGCTAAGATCTCGTGTCTCCCGTAGGTGCTCTCGCCCCTTGATCGTCAGTTAGGAAGGAGGCAGCTGGACTGGATTCTCCTCAATAGCATCTGCTAAGTTTGGGAAAGTGAAGAGACCATTTATCAGTTATCTGAACACCAGGCGTAGGTGAGAACATCTACACACCATACGCCACGTTAGTCTCCTGAACATCGCTCTCATTTCTGGCATTCAGTCCCCTCAGCTGCTGCGGAGCCAGGATGTTTCTTCGACGCATCAGCAGTGTTGTGATTGGTTTGAGCTTAAAATAGGCCCTGGGAATTAGTGGTATGAAATCATGAAAACTGCAAGTCTCTAAAGTGGGAAACAAACGGATCTCTTTGAATCAACATCTTTAATTGCTTATGTTTCTGTTCTGTTCTTTTCTGGCATTATTCCCAAGAAAAGAGTGGATCGAGTTTGAAGTTATTTTCCTCTTCCTCACATGCTGATGAAGTATCATGGGAGATGTATCTTAAAGGAGGCTGCCACACTGCAACTGAGTGCCAGCTTTGGGCAATGTATGCATTTAACAGTCGTCATCCTTTCAGGTAAGAGTCTCTGGTCTTGTCCAAATCGATGCAGAAAGTGAACAGGGAAAGGCCAAATCAAAGGCAGGGATGAAAAGGAAAGGAACAGATGGAAAAGGACTGATCTGATGTGCCTGTATTAAAAACACCAACAACTAATAAATACACTGGCCAAATGCTGAGCTCAGATATATAAAGTCAGTTGTATAACCTTCATAACTCATGCTATGTTTAAAAAAAATGTTTAGCTCAGGCTGCTGAGCCTTATCTAACAAAATGGTTTTGATTTTATATAATTTTCTCAGGTTCTCCTGGAAGGCTGCAATAAGTTTATTTATCAAAAAACTGGGACGGCTCCTCTGGGAATAAAACAGTCATAGTCCTATCATCTACTGAAACTTCAGAATGTGCACATACTGTCTTGCATCTCCACTAAAAAGCCTGGCTGTCTGCCTTGGATCCCAAGTCCCAGTCCAGAGAAAATTTAACAGCTGACTTGCATAACATCCTGACAAACTGTTTATAATGGAAGCACTGACAGATCCTTGACTGTATGGTTATAAGTTATTTTTTTCTTCTCATTTCTGTTCAAATACTAATATGAATGAATGGCTTGGGGAAGAGGGTGATGCAATAAAACAGAATGCAACTGTATTTTTCTGGGGGTTTCATGAACATTTTTAACACACAAGTCAAGATATAGAAAAGTGAATCCAAAGAAACTTTGGGTTGTAATTTGTATATATATATTTTTTTTTTTTTAAACAGGAAACACTGTTGTTATAACAGGAATAAACTAAAGAAGATAAAACTAGAAGGGAGGGGTTTATATAGAGCATGACTTGCTAGGGAATTAAGTTAGCATTGCTTTATGTTTTCATAAAAAAAGACATTTCAAACTATAGCAGCAGCTGCTAATATGGTTCATTTATCGCACAAATGATGTCATCCGTTGGGTTTTACAAAACATCTTTCCAAGTAGCAACATCTTCCTCTCCCCCTCAGTCACTGCATCCAAAGCCCAGGGAAGCCAGACTTTTTCAGCAGACTTCAAAGGACTTCGAGCTCAGATCCACTATGAGCACAGCGTGACCTCCACAGAAGGATAACTGAGACCTGGAGCAGGTCCAGCATGGTGGCTGAGGGGTTGAGGCTGTCTGAGCCCTTGCCACCTCGCACCTTCCCTCCACCATTCCTCATGCCTCCCCTGATTCTCATCAAGCCAGCATACCCACCTCCGCAAACCTGCCCTTCTCTCTTCATAGTCTCTCTCTGCCATCACATTGGCTCTCTCTAGCTGGCACTCATCTCCCACATCCACCCTTTCCCTCAGGGCAGGCACAGCAGCCTTAGCTTGGCTGTCATCTCTGGAACCTCACTGCTCTCTGCACCCCCAGCACCAGGGAAGCCAGGCAGCATCACTACAACATCACTGATACAAACACAGTCCCCCCTGACCTCACACAAGTTGTGGGTGAGTGGAAATTTCCCCATTTTTGGCTCTGCCACAAAGACTTGCCAAGAAACACAGGGCAATTTGTGGATACTTACATGACTTGCATGAGAACAGGGTTCGACGGTCACAGAGCTGCCTTGCAGGACACACCAGCCCCAGCCCCTGCCTCCTCCCCTCATGCTCCTCAACAGTCTTACTTGCACTCACTTACTTGCCCCTCATCAAGGTAAGTTCTTCTCATCCTCCCCTTGATTTTAAGGGAAACATCCCCAACTGCACGCAAATACACATGAACACATGTGAGCGTGCAGGTACATGCAGCAGCTGCTCTCACCTTTCCTGGTGCACACATGGTCCCGTCCAGCGGAGGCCCTTTCTTTGTTTTGCAGAAGTATGGGTTCTCGGGGTGGCTACACCACAGCTGCTTGCAGGGATCAAACGTACGGAACTGAAACACAAGAAAATCAGAGCGGATGATGGTTCGAGAGCTCCCACTGGAAACCGCAATAGAAGCTGCAGCATGGTGGGGTTTTTCCTTCCCTAGCTGTAAAATGCCAGCTGTTATCACCGATTCCTGAGGAACACCATGGTGTCTGTGGATTGAGCATATCTGAGCTTTCATGCAAAATCATCAGTGGCTCTGAAATGAGATCCTACCTGCATTCAGCAGAATAAGGTTGGGCAAAAATAGTTTTACATGAGTGACCAAAGGCAGACTGGGCAAGGGAGAAACCCGTTCCCATAGACGGTAAGACACACACCGCCTTTTCTTACAGTTTCTCCAAATGGTGCTGCTTCATTTGGCAAACAAAACAAAAAATACTTGAGTACTCATGGGAGAGGGAAGTCAGCTGCTCAGACTGTAGCTGAGCTGTTGCAATTGCCTTCTTAGGAAGATGGAAATTTGAGCTCAGGACCCTGATCCCATGAATAAATTGGCATTTTAGCTACAATGCAAGAGCTTGTATAGGAGAGGATGAGAACCATCCACCACACAATATACTAAAACATGATGTCTGGACATGCTTTTGGCTATTCTGAACAAAGAACAATAGAAAGCCTCCGTCTCCCAGGCTCTGGAGAATGGCCATAAGAGAAGACCCTCTTTGGCTGGGACGTTCTTCAAAGGCAGCATCAGTGGGAATTGTGTCAAGACTCAATACTGCAGCTGATGCTTTAAAGGTTCCCATCCATTATCTAGAGACACCACTCGGAACACATATTCCTGCGGATGGGAATCAAAGCAGAAACGTTATGTACTAGCAGCTGCCACACCAGCTGAAAACATCTCTTTCCATTTAATATTTTGTCCTACTTGAGGAACTGGAGGACTGGAGGTGGGAGGCACAGCCCTGCTGCAGAAAACTCTGCCTTCTGAGGCCAGTCCACGGAGAACTGCACTAATCTTGCTTTGCTTCAAATTTAGACTTTGTCTCTTGTCTTCCTGGTACAAGAGAGGCAACCATGTCATTGAGAGTCCTTGCAAGTTGCTCTACTCGCTGTCACGCTTATTTTCTCATGCTAGGCATCAAAACGCATTATGGTTTCCATAAAATTGGATCATAAAAGCATGCTGTCCCATGTTAGCACTAAGAGATGTGCCGCCAAATCCATCTCCTTCACATCTGGGTGGGATTTTTGTAGCAAAATAACTAGCTGCCAGCAATAGGAAGCTCAATAATGCAGTAAGATTGTTTTCTTGAAGTCCACAGCTATTTATGAAACTACAGAATAATTATTTCTGTAACTCCAGTTTGAAAAAAAAAAAGACAGAGATACTTAAAATAACATCTTTGTCAACATTCAGTTGTTACTCCTTGCTCACAGCTAAGCGGGCACAGCATCTTTCCTTGTGGGCTTCACTACACTGTCCCTATTAAGGGCATTTCAGAGACACTTACAGCACTCCTGGATGAGAAATAGCAGAAGCCAAACTTAAGTACTCACAGCTGTGCACATCATGTAGCCCAAACCAAAATCAAAACGGCACTGCTCATTCATGGAGTAGTGAATTCCTGGCAGCTGTGGAAGGGAAGGCCAGTCATGTTCGAAGGGATCATCACGCAGACAATCATAGGAACTGCAACAGGCAAAAATTACAGTAACAGATGGGGCTGTGAGACTTGCACAGTGTTTGTGGTTTCAGTGCCTTTTTGTTCCAAATAAAACAGAGCCTATGACTTCTCAGACGCTGGTTGTGAAAAGCAGCTAATACTGCAATTACACTCACATTAACTTTATCATGTCCACTTTTAATGGAGTCTATATATTTTTTTTTTTCTGAAGCCCTTCCATTGTAATTTTCATTTAGCTTGCACGTAAATTCCTATCAGTCTCGGGGCTCCTTAAATGAAAGGAATCAAAGGAAGATTCCGTGTGAGACCAAGAAGAAAAGAAAGTTTAATTAATTTTCCATTTGTGGAATTTCTTGCTGCCTGCAACTGTCTTTCAAGTGAAGTTTTAGAAGCAGAAGCCAGGGTAACCATACGAGATTACCACTAAGCTTGCAGTTTGTCTGTGTCCTTGCTGAGAAGCAGTGACTCATTTACAAGCATCTGTACTTTCCTGCCTGCATTAAACGCTCAGGTTTGTTCCCTCTCTGTTTCTCCTGATAGCTCTCAGCTCCATCCACAATTTGCACGTTTCCTTTCTGTGTGGTGAGTATGGGAGCTTCTCCTCTTGCGCTAAATAGTGAGGACAGCCTGTTATGTACTAGAATCATGTTTGACTCTGTTGCATGGAAAACAGAGGACTGATGCTAATATCAGTGAATGGTTAACATGGTATAATCATTGCTTAATTCACAAGACCAACACGACCAACAGTATCTCTGAAATGTCCCCAAGTTATTTAACAGACATGAGGACACCACGCATGAGTCTATTTTGGCAATCATTCAGGTTGCCTTGAAGATACCCATAGTCAAAGGCAGAATTCTGAGGTCAGATTTACTTCAAAGCAAACCATCGGTCTACTTTGTTATAAGATATTTAAAAATAGCTGTATTTAAAAGAATGTAAAGCAGCCCTCTAGGCCAGATGATTTTCATTGAACAGCTAAAACTCTAAAGGAACTTGCTAACTGAAACAATCACACTTCTCTCACAATATTTTTATTCCTTATAAGATATCTAAGATAATAAAAATATTGACAAAAAGACTAACTTATGTTTACTTCATGTATTTTGCTGCATTTTTTTCCTACTTATTTTCAGGTTTTGCTGGGTATCCTAGCAGTTTCCCCATATTTCCCATACAACTTGCACATAACAACAAGGGAAAGATCTTTTCTGTAAGGAGCAAAAACATGGTCGTAAACATCAGTTTGTCAGGCAACTCCAGCACAGGGTCAGGTTCAAAGGGAAGGTAGGGGACATGGATGAAGTTGTTACAAGGTCTGGGGAATAAAACAACTTTTGCATTTAGGGTACTTAAAGGAAAAGTGACAACTAAATAATTAATTCTAGAATCATGCCTTTTCTTTAGATATCTGTTGAAGTCAAGAAAAGCCCTGATCACTTAAGAGGAAGAATTTCCTCTTCAGGCAGCACCATCTTATCATATACAGGTATCATAAGCAACAAATGGCCCTTGAAGCCAAATTTGGTATCTGTAAGATAGACACCACGCTGCTGGGTAGTATAGGCACTCCTCCAGCTAGAGGTTACATTACGGAGGGAGGAAAGTTAGCAGTGAGATTCGTAATAGTGTCTTCTCATAATTCCTGAGAGGACAGCATATACTATCAATGTCCAGAAAATGAATAGATGTAAACGAAATGAGAACAATTTAAAATGGACTGAAATCAAACTGAGAACTTGCATTGTTATTTGCAATTGATGGGAAAGTGTCTTGTTCCAAATAGGATGGGGGAGATTGATTGTTTGTTTTATTCAACCCCATTTGAGTAACTAACAAAAGAAAGCACAAATGCTAGATACAGAATTGTTCTTACACGCTTCCTAATCAAAGGAGAGAGGCTGCTTAACAGCTACTCACTGGAGATATCGATTCAGCTCTTGCTGGCTGCAACGAGACCAGTGGAAGCGATGAAACGCGGCTTGCACGAGGGGGGCCATGATGCTCCCCAGGCGGACTTCGTCCCCACATCTGTTCCCTTGGCCGTCGTGCTCCATGCCTAAACTGCCCCACGCAGGAGAAAGCCAGCACAGTTACATCGCAGGTGAACTCCGAGTGCTTTCACATCCCAAATGCCATCAGCGGTTGATTGCAACAAGGTTCTTAAGTCCCATGACCCTTGTCCACATGAGAAAAGTCATGAGAAATAAGACAGGGTGAGACTGACGCTAAAGAGCTAGTCTGTAGTAGCTCCCACATAGAAGCACTGACCCTTGAGAGTACTTTCATGTGATTAGCTTAATTCACTTTCCAAATAGACTAAAAATGCCTTCTTTGGACTTATGTGCATATCCACATTTGTGAATAACTACGGCTAAGTTAATCCATTTCTGGATTAAGGATCTAGTCCACCCTCCGGGAGTATTAACAGAAATTTATTCATACTCCAATCTGGAGGTATTCAGTAGTTTACCTAACTTTTTAAAAATCACACCTTAGCTTAATTTGGAGTAATTTGCAATTGTAAACAAGTCCTTTCCAGGGAAAAAAAAAAAAGATGCCACATTGAAAGCTAGTTTAGACTAGCTGCTGCTATTGCCCAGTAGCAATTCCACATTGTTTAAATGCAAAACAGCCTGGAAAGTGTTGGGTGCTAGAAAACTACCCCAAGCTACAGATATTTTAAAATTTCTTTTTGGCTTTATCACAAATATATTTTCTCCTTCCCTTTCTTAGGATCTTATACTGCATTTTTTCTATGAGCACTGTTTGACTAACATAGGCAGTATCTGTCCATATCTTAAACAGATTGGGGCTGAATGTGATTTGAGGGATTACAAACATTCTTCAGTGGTATCTCTTTTAAAGCTCACTGTGTATTCTTTTTAATCCTAATTCAAAAGTTCTGGAATCAAATACCATCTGGGTATCAATTCTATGTCCCTGTCTAATTAAGATACATTTACAGTGAGATTCAATAAACTTCGGCAATTTTTTTCTTTAAAGCCCCTAATAATTCTGATACAATAAGGAGAAAAGGGCCGGCAGGCTTTCTTAGGGAAAACAGAATAGATTAAAACTGTTCAGAAAAAGCCTTCTGGGAACTGTTGTTCTACCAAAGAGAAAATGGGAAATCAGTGGGTGTTCTCTGCAAACAGGGAAACTAAAATGCTCTGGGAGAAACCAAAGCTCTGACAACTGCAGCCCAGTCATTGGTTCTAATCACATCAATAAGTAAAATGGTTGCATTTTTTACATGAAATATAAAGAACAGTTGTAACCTCAATGCTTGGCACCTCATTTCTATACAGTATTGTATCCTTTACAGTAACATACACAGATGATGTGCTTATTTAATATGGATTGTTTTCAAGAATCATGTATTCCACTGACTCAATGAATTCATAGTTCATCATTATAAGTACTTTACATTTCCACCAGGAGACTATAATACATCATTCAATCTACTCTTACAGCTCCTTTTTCCATTTGAAAAATACCCAGATATAAAGCTCATTTAAGACTATAAAGAAAGCCTTGAGAGAGCTGAGATCTGAAGCCAGGGCTAACCCTGAATATTGTTTCTTAACATAAACTGCATCTTTCAAATGTCATGGCTATTTGTCAGTACCAGAGACGTTATAAGGTAGGACACAGGATGTCCACAGTTCTACTCACACATGTCCAGTTTCATGAGCCACCACAAACGCAGATGAAAAACCATCTTCATGGTTGAGAGTGCAGCTTCGAACAGGATGACACATTCCAGTAACTGGAGCGTAGCCTGTGAGAAATACCCCATGTTCCAGAAAATGAACAAGTATGGAAAGGCAATGTGGTGAAAAACTCTAGGACAAACATCTGTCTTCTGTTGTGACACAAATATAGTTGAAGCAGTCCTCTCAAGAGACCTCTGCCCCCCAACATTTAATAATGTGCTCCCTCATCTACAAAACAGATGAAAACAGCCAGTTGAACAAATTAAAGCTATATAGTTTTATATATATATTTTCTCATATATATATATATGTTTTAATATATATTAAAACTGTATTTTATAAAACAGAAAACCATTGTCGTCTCTCGGACCATCCTGCAATTGCCTTCTCCAAGTGCATGAGCAACAGGGGAAAAGGACACCACACGCTGCTGTGTTACAGCTCACGAGGAGCTCGTTGCAGTTCCAGCCCTCGGGGAATGAATGAGCAAAGCCCCAGCCTTGTGCTGACAGCAGATCTGGCCAACCCAAAAGGAACGGGAAAGCTCTGAAATTTATTCCCTCCAGTGAACAAACCTGATCTCACAGGAGGCAGAGCCCTGAAAAAATGAGAAAGTGGACAGCACTTGGCCCTGCTGGTCCAGACCTCTCTGTAACAGTATTTCTTGGCAATCCTGCTGGAACACAGCAACAGCTTTGGAGATTTTTTTTAAACACAAAATCTATTCTTTAATCTTCGGGCATTTTCAGGCCCATTTACATAGGGATGCCATTTGCTTGGCTTCAGCAAGAGCAAAGAAGGGATCCAATAAATAAGTAACCAGTAAGAAAGAATAAAATAATAAGTGAAACAGTTACAACTGAAAATGGCTGTATACAGAGCTCTTGCGGAAAGAAAACATTGACCTAAACTAAGCAAAAGATACGCAATTAAACTTTTCATACCTAGCCTTGCTAAGTGAATAAACACAAATGCTGCTCAGAAGTCTTGACATTTACAAAACAAAATCTCATGAACATCTTACCTTGCATGCCAGATGGACCAAAATCCTGCCTGGTAAGAAAGATAGCATGGTCGTGATATTCTGCATGCCCAGTGTCAGGTTTCTGTTGCAAGTAGGCCCAGCGACACACATTCTCCAGACTTTGTGAAGGGTTCCCAATCTCTATCAGACTCATAGACTGCATATGCACAGGGAAAAAGACACCAACAGTTACTTACTAAATGTGTCACAACTTTTTTCCCAACTTGAACAAACACTCCATGTCCATTAAAAGTCAGTTCTTAATAAAGAGACAGTCACCTTCAGAAACAAATTTTACTGGATCAAGAAAGTAAGAAAATAGCTAATGCTCATGGTTAGATGAAATGCAATTTCCATGACATATTCATGATGTCTAAGATGTAACGAAAAAAAAAAAAAGGTATTTTAATGGCAAAACTGATATTGTATTGTGCACCCTGGCACCAGCTTGCACCATCACTTCCAGCCTGAATATAGAGCTTCCAACAGAGCCCATGGCCAGCCCTGGTTGCTGTTGGCCAGTGGAGACCAGCCCAGCATGGGGAAGGGTAACGCCTAATGGCCAAGGGAAGCGAACGGCAACAACGGCAGACAGCCGGCACCCAGCCCTGGTTCATCAGCCACTTTTGCCACAAAACTGAGCTGTTAGGGCTGTTTTGTCAGACCTTTGAACACTACTGGATGTTTTAAGTGTAAAAATTAAGTATAGGTTTTTCAGCTGTGTACTTTCAGGAATGGACTTTCCCAACGACTGTCTTCTAAAGTGCATTTTCTTTATTCCACTCTGATTCTGAAGATCATTTCAAAGGGAGCACACGTAACTTCCCACTGTGGTACGCCATTCTCCCCATAAACTGCACGTTACATGGGTGGTGTGCCGTCACAGCTTAGCTGACTCAAATGAGCTAACGTGTGTTAGGTGCGGTGTATGACTAATTGACCCATCCCAAGCCTTCCAGGATTTATAAGAACTACATATGGGAACCCTGGCTTTTCATTTGCGAAAACTGTATTACCATGACAACACTGTAATCATAACACACACCACTACAATTTACATGCTATACTGTACTGTAAGCATTTGTCATTCCAAAATACTTAATACTTAAAACCTAGCCTGGGCCAAAAATAAGAGAGAAGTAATACAGTTCGTGTTTAAATACAGATGTATTTGACGTGTCCTCTAATTGAGTGCATGATGGAGTACACAGAGTATTGACTACATGAAAAAGAAAATCCTCAAAGGGTTGTGGAAGAACAACTGGAACTGATAAATGAAAAGTCTGCCAAACTGAGGTCTGATTTTGGCAAAACTCAGATATTACAATTCTGAAAATGTTCCGAAAAACAAATTAATAAACCAAATAGGGGCACAGTTTGGATGCTGATACCTCTGTGGAATGAAAAAGTTGTAATATAATCCCATGCTGGATCATACTGCTTCCAGCCATAATTCCCTTGGAAACTGAACTAATAACTGTATTAAAATGGTGGGACAGTTGAGGTGTCTTTATTGCATCTTCATATATTTATAAGAGCAGACTTAAACAAACTTTACTACAGGGTAAAATCCTGGCTCTTCAAGCAAAAGTCCCATTCATTTAAACAGGGTTTGACCATTGTTGAGGTCTTTAATAACACCCATCAGTGGTAAAACAAAAACAAGCAAGCAAACAAAGAAAAAACCTATCTACATCATCGCCACTTTCTTCTCATTTCTCCAAAGCTTCACAAAAGAAATCAGTACCTTCAAGGACCTCAGTGAGAAATCTTACTGCAAGATTCAAAAAGCCAAGAATGCTATAAAATGAAGTTGAAAAATCTCAAGTCATGTGTATCGTATTTGCTAATAGTTCGTTGTCTCATAATGACCTCCTCCTTTACATTCAACCAAATGACAATCATCACATCTTACAAGATGCATCAATCAGAAAACAAACAAAAAATATGCACTATCAACATGTGCTTTGTTTAAGGATATCCAAATATTTGCAAAGAAATCTCTGCATAATCGGCAAACAAGCATAGAATATTAAAAAACCCAATAAATTCTAAATAACCACTGGTTATAGCTCTTCTCTGTCATATGCACCTCTTCCCTATCCCCTAAATGGAAACCTTTGCAGTGGACCCCAGCACAAAAGCAAAAGACTAGTCTCCAAAAGAACTAACATAGCAGCTTGCGGCACTTGTCTGATGAACATTGAGTCTTCCAGAGACCAGATGGGCCTGCCGCAGCGTATCCAGCAGTTCCCACGTTTCAGGCACTGCACTGGCATTTGGCATGAGTGACAACTGTTTTCACTGTGTACTGAAGTCCACTCTGAGAGCAAAACTACTGGTTCAGTCCAAGAGTATCTCAATCTTATTTATCAAAACAGTGATTTCAGAGTCTGTGTTTCAGCAAACTAAAGGAGAACCAACTGGTTAATGTGGAGCATTGTGGGATTTTTTGCATCCAACACAATGGGGAAAATGAAGAAAATCCCTTTGGCATAAGAGGGAAAACTGAGAACACACAAGCCTATAAAACGTGCTTCAGCTGACAGCCTGACTTCTTTGTCAATGACACAATTTTACATCGAAAATGTGGCACATGTCAAATTGAGCCTTACTGCTCTTTAAGTTGGGAAACAATGCAACCAGTAAGAAGTCCATTATTTTAAGCACCTACGTGCTACAGACATAAATAGCAAGTGGGAGTCCTGCATCAGCGAGGAGGACTTCCAAAGAGTAGGAGTAAAATCTCAGTCTACCTGCTGAGTACTCAAAGTCCACTAAGCACTCAAATCATCTGGCCACTAATCCCTTGTCTTTCTTCACTGTAATGTAGCAGCCTGAAAAGAGAAACCCACTTGATTCCTAGCAAATTTCCACCCAAATTCCCACTTTCTGCAATTTGTCAGGACTTCCAAATCAGAAAGGCTCCAACAGTACTAACAGTGAATAGTGCATGGCCAGGGAACTGCCAACGTGGGGTCCGAGTCAACCTCACCATGCTAGTTCAGACCAAAGAGCCATGTGAGCTGCAGTCCTCTCCTGATAGTAGGCAATGGGATGCCCAGGGAATGGAATTAGAGGAGTGCAAGTATAGTGCAGTATTTGCCTCCAAATAACCTCCAAGGCTCCAATGGTCTTTGGATCAGAGATTTCCTCAGCCAGACCTATCTTTATATAGCATTTTTATTCACTTTTTCAGCTTTCTCGCCTTTAAAGATAAATGCTGCTGTCCTGCAAGAAAGGAGCTTAGGAAATCATGGGACCAGGCACAGCTTGTTACTAGACAGGGCAGATGTAATATGCTTCGGAAGGATGTCCAAAAATTTACTCTTGTAGAGATATCAGATAACACTTGATAATATTTTCTGTTGGAAGTCAATGGGGGGCTTTCATCAGACTCAGAAAAGCCCTGCTCCTTATTAAATGGACAAAGCAAAAGGAGAAACAGGAAGAGAGATAAACTGTGTACAGTAATAAGTATTATAAAAGTAAAATCCCTCTTTGTCAGACTTCAAACAGAGAAAGTTTGGGGGACAGCAGGTTGCATATGGAGAAGAGGTGTAGGTGTTACTGTTGGCCAGCAAAGGGCCCACGCTGCCAGGAACATGCAGGTCCTGCAGCTGGCTAGGAGCTCAGGCCTGGCTGGGAAGGACCTCTTTCCAAACAGGACAGCAGGCCTGTGGAGAGCATTACTCAGCTGATCAGCAGGAAAACTGCCAATGGAAAGAGAAACTTTCCTTCTCACAGCAAGAAAAGCAAAAAATCTGTGGGTATTTCAGAGAACGGCTGATGGAAACAGATGGAGATGTTGGCCAAGAAGTGGAAAGGCCTCAGCTGGGAGAACATCCCCCATGCAAGAAGACATCAAAGAGGGTTATGAGGACAGTCTGCCCTAGAGAATCAGCCGAGATCCTTGCTCTGGGAAACTCAGTATCTACTAATACCTCCCATTTTCCTTCTTTTTTGATTCTGCCTTCATTTCTTCTGTACTCCTTCTTGGACGGAAGCAGCAGAAAAAAACTGAACAAAAATTTTAGGAGACAATGATCTGCAACTACCATTTGTACAAAGCAGCAAAGCAGGGCAGTAAGAAATGGCTGAAAGTCATTACTACGTAGATCCAGAGGCCTTCAAGCCTTCTTTGCCACCTATCAAAGGTTAGTTATCAGCATGATGTTCAGTTCTCTGTCATGAAGACACCGAAGAACAAGAATTTATAAAGCTGACTGGAATGTCCTTCAAATACTTGTGGAGATTGTTTGGGAAGCAAGAAATACATCACATTCTTTTTCTTTAACACTTTCAAATACGAAGTTATCTTAGAAGAAAAGTGCAAATTTAATCTATAGTCTACCCAAACTTTTAAAGAAAGTTCAAGTTGCCAGTACATGTGAAAGACATGCTGGTATCACACATAGAATGGCAGCTTTCCTTAACCAACTGTTTTATTTACCTGCCATTTGGTATAACTGGGTACAACTTTGCAATGGTGTTGATGAGCAGGTACTTGATGATAAGAACAAGAAATTTAGGCTGGTCAGAAGCTTGCTGGAAAAGGACCTTTCCTAACTCATCCATTAGGTGGTGCTCCAAGAGTACCAACAGAGAAGTCTTTGCTGCTCTTCAGTAGCTCGAGAAGGAGCAGAAATATGCTTAACTTGATAGGCTTCAAACTATGGTAGCAAAAGTTGGACCACTGCAGTGCACACATTCGGGAAACAATTTAACATATGACTTTCCCTTCTTGAATGTGTGAAGTCTCTGCAAAACACACTGTTTACATTGTTTCTACTTGGCACTTGTATTGTTCATTGTATATTCATCCTGAAGCAAGCAAAAAGTAAATAAATAAAATTATTGAGTGTCCATGGTAACCAAAGTGACAAAAATAGCTCATTCAGCAAACTGTCATTTTGCATTCAAAGGATTTGTAAAGCTTTCTTATGGCAGCAGTTTGTAAACACTTTTCAGTCTCTAATTCTGTATAAATGTAAGCAAATCAGGAATACAAAGTACTGTTTATGCTATTCAGCCAGCTCTATACTCTTCAAGGGCCCAATAAAACACACTGGGTAATTATAAGCTATGAGTCCAATATATAAATAAGGCAATTCAACAAATTACCCAGATAAAAAAAATAAGAGGGACGGTATCTTCTCTCATTTTTATCCCCACCCTAAACATATGAAAACAGTGCAAAAATATGAACAGCAGCCAAAATGCTATAAAACATGTAGGTTCTGGCCTTGCAACTCAGCCCGTGCAGAATTGGTTACTGCAGATGGTCAAAGGCTGGGGTCAAGAACTCCATATTCAGACATGTTTGTATAGCACACTGCAAGATCAGGGCTTCATTCCTGCTGATGCTTTCAGGTCTTCTGCGTCTACCAATGTCAGTGGAAAACTAAGATACTCAACTCACATTAGTGACCTTCTAATACAAGGAGAGGCTGGTGAAGAGGAGGCTCAGGGGGATCTTGTCAATATATATAAACACCTATTGGGAGGGGAGTAAAGACAACCGGGCCAGATTCTTCTCAGTGGTATCCAGAGAAAGGACAAGAGGCAATGGGCACAAACCTAAAATAAGAAATTCCATTTGAATGCAAGAAAAAAACCTGTAAGAGTGTTACTGTAGTTTTACAGTAAAAGTGGCTAAACATTGGGAAAGTTTGCCCAGAGACGTTGTGGAGTCTCTGTCTTTGGAGATACTCAAAACCCATCTGGACAAGGTTCTGAGCAACCTGCTCTAGATGACAGTGCTTTGTGCAGGGAGGGTGGACTAGATGATGTCCAGAGGTCCCTTCCAAGCACAGCTGTTCTGTGACCCTAATGCACAGCTAACAACCCTCTTTCCTTGCCAGGAACAACTACTGTCAGCCAGAGTCTTCACGTCTTCCCAGGGCAAGCAGAGATGAGGGGAGCACTCATCCTTTTCCCTCCGACCAGGGTCAAAAGCAAAATGGTAAGGATGAACATCAGATTTAAGGGATAAACCTGGCTTGTCCTTCCATATCAGCTGTGTCACCTGTGCTACCCTCTGGGAAACAGAGAGAACCTGGCTCAGATTGAACCACCACTTTCCCTCCTGGCTGAATTGAGAACATCTTCCCTGCTTGCATCAAGCTTAGACATAAAAAGGTCAAATGGCAGAGATAAAGAAGGCACCATTTTTTGAAAAGATTGAAGGTAAAATCTTGTCCCAAATGAAGGCAGCAGGAGCTCTGCTAATATCTCAGACATACACAATTGAAAAATCCTTCTCAGTTGAACAGTCCTGTCCTATGACATTGTAGGCATCTATCCCATACTACCTTCTTCCTGAACTGCCATCTTAAAGCCATTTGGGTTTTCTTCCCTCCCTGAATCTTTTTTAAACGGTCTCTAACTTGGTGGTCAGGTTCCTCTCTCAAGCTGACCACGTTAAACGTGGCCAGAGTACAACCACTTGTTCTGGGGCCAACACTGGTTTATAGCTAACATGGATTTCCTCTCCCTACTGGTTGCCATCCAGATGCTTATGGAGCAGACACAGCATCCCTCAGCCTATCCCACCGTGTTCCAGTCTGAATATGGTTGACTTGAGCTGTGCATGTTGCTCCAAAGGAGAGCTCAGGGGTGTCCTTCATTGCCACATTCACATTTCCCAAGAAATAACCCTCATAAATCCTCAAGTGGCTACATTTATTGAAAACCCTGCAGTTTCTGCAAAAGTTTGACTTTTTTTATTAATAACTGTCTAATTGCACCCATCCCAGCTAACGTGTGTGCTTTTTTCTCCTGCTGTGCAAGGGCAGCTCATCTGCACACAAAGTCACCATTGTCAATGGACAGAGCGTGGGGCTGGAGCCAGGAATGTATGAGGTCTTATCCCCAGCCTGCCAGTGGCCTTCCGTGTGGCCTTGGAAAGTAACATTTAACATCTTTGGTTTTTTAGCTGTAAAATGGGAATAATAATCTTTATTCATCTACCTCAAAGAGGCGATGAGAGGATTTTATGCAGTGCTCAGGATTTAAATGTTTCCAAACAAATTTTATAATAACCAGTCAGGGTTTTTAAATCCATTCTCAGCTCATCTCTTGCCACCTCCTCTGCACTTGGTGATAGTGCTTGCTTTGCTTATCCCCCTGAGTATTCTAGAGCTAGTTGGATTACAGAGTTGTTACAACCAAAATAGGTCTAAATGGAATAATTTGCCCAAATGTTGAATTATATTCATCTCAAATGTATCCGCAGTTTCCAAAATTTGGAACCAATCTTCCTACTACTGAAGTAAAAGAGGCAGAAGCGAGCCAGCTCATCTTTTTCCCATTTGAAGAAAAATGCACTGCACATACCCTGTTTACTTATTTGCAGTATCCCACCATATAAAAAAAGCCTGTGACTTTGGGAGTTAATGTAAAGAAAACGCAGAGGAATGCATGGTAGCTTCCGAAGCCACCACAGATATGGAGCAGCCTTTGCAGAACACATTTTTCTACCTTATTGGTGGAATTGATAAATGACCGGGCAGCAGCCAGGCACGGTCGAAGCCTTCATGTCATCCCTTCTGGTACGTCAGATAGTGTTGTGCATTTGTTTGAAGTACTAAGAGAAGAGTGGGGAGTCAGGAAAGGGCTTGTAGGTTCAGCACACCTACCCCAGACACAGCACAACCACACGCCACCTTCTCCTCGAGCATACCACTCAAGCAGCATCCAAGCCTGGTCCTCCTTGGCAGGTCTCAACCTGCCATACCCTCACAGTCTAAGTCTAGAGGTGATAACATACACAAGGTGTTAATTTAGTAAAACGATGTCAGATCTTTTGAATTTGCCCTGACGTAATTTCAACATGTGATCACCAAGGAACATCTTCCATTTTCTTCTTCTTATCAGGGCAATTAATGCAATTACTGAAATTATTTAAACTTTTGAATGTACAGTTCCCTGTGTTTTAAAATATTAAAAGATAAGTACATTTCGAGGAATGGAGCACCTTCAAGCAAGAATCACTGAAAAGCTGGTTGCTATGCAACTCAAGTATTGTCCATATTATTCTTATCAACAGATGACATATCGTATAAAATAATATAATCCTCTTTAGAAAAAAACACAGTAGAGTAGAAGGCTGTTCAGGGGTGGAGAATTGTCAGTTGCTCAGAGTGCTGTCATAAACCTGACGTTGATGGTACATATGCCATTAATTACAGAACCATAATGTAATTATTATGACTATTTAAATAGCACCCTTGATTATATATATATATAAATTGCCTACAATGAAGCAAATGAACCCGAAGATATAATTTCAAAAGAAATGCTTACTCAAACAAGACTGGGATAATACTTTCACATTGTGAAAGCAACCAGGCCGCTTCACTGATGCACTGCCTTAACTTGTACATGTGCCCTTCCTTTTATTATATACTTTGAATATAAATTCCTGAAAATCGGTAGTGCTGGTGTGTTTTAGTGGGACAGTAAAATATTGAAGGTTTTGTTCTAATTCCTCAGAAAAGGTTCAGAAAGTAAGAACTATACACCTTTTCTCTGTGCTTTTCCACTGCTAAATAATCCCAACCCTCCAAACAGAAACCTCCTCACCTTCTACTCCCTGGTACTAGTCCTCTGATGAGGAGCTTTAAAAACATGAACATAAAAAAATTTATTCTTATACAGCCAGGGCATGCAGGCCCCCACACCATCAGGTGGAGGAGCTCTGAAATGATACCTTTTACATTAACTTTATTTTTTTCAGAAAGCCATAAATTGCTTTTCATGTAAGTAAGAAGCAGACACAGAAATGCAAGAAAAATTATCTTCATGGTTATTTAGGACAAGCTTGTGATACTAGAATTATTCCATTTTATGCCCTGCTGAAACCAGCAGGTTAACTCAGGAACACTGCAGATTACAGATCTAGAATCCAGAAGTAGACTATCCACAAGCAGATTACACAGTGCTACCTGCAATGGCTATTTCTGTGATCTGGCCAAAGACCCACCAAGAAGTGAGGCTTTCCACACTCCAACCCACTCTCCTCTCTAAAGAAGATTAATATGAAATTGATATCCTTTCAAATTATCGATGGGCCACACTATACGCTTCACAAGAAAATAAAGATCCTTAAGGTGAAATGAGGTCTACTGTAGCTATTGTTTGCCGTCAGAAAAATAGCAGAAGTTATCAGAGTTCAGACTACTGGTGCAGATCTATAAAGCTAAAGATGGACACACATAACAATTATGAAATACTTATGAAATAAGGACAGCAAAGAAGTGTCTACCCCATGTACTAATTCTGCTGGCTTCTACCACTACTGCAATATCAGAATTTTTTGAGAATTATTAGTCAATCTGCAATCCCTCAAATTGCTGTCATTACAGCAATCACAAGGATATTTCATTTGTTTTGTAATTGAATGTTACCTACACACACCATGAACTTTTGATCACAAAATGGCAAATGTGACCTTTTTTACCTTTGCTTTTAGGATGTGAATCTGATTAAGCTTACCCAAAACACTTAACTACATCATCATCTACATCACTGCAGGAAGAGCGGAGATTGATCAGTGTGTTTAGTTCTCAGATGGGGAAGCTCAGACAGAACTATTAATCCCAAATCCAGGTAACCGGTCTCCAGCAGAGTCCAGACTAAAACTCAGAGCTTCCTCATTTGCACCAGGGAGGAAAATTCTTAGCTGGTGTCAAGCAGGATAAACTGGTGAATGTCAGTGGAGCTTCACCACTGACACTGCCTGCGCGGGCTCTTCACTGACAGCATTTCAGCAACTTGCATGAACGTGCACAAAGTCTTCCAGAACCCAGGTTTCTTCCATGAACACGCAAATTCCAGCAACTCCGGTAACAGAAAGGGACATTAGATTTTAACGCTCTGCTTTGAGCAGCTAGACATGTCTTTACCAAAGGCATTTTTCAACTTATTTGAAATGTCCTGTTCCTGTTTCCATGGAATTTGGTGTTGATTTGGCAAAAATAGGACACAGGTACTGAACAGTTCAATACTTTTGAAAACCATTTAGCATTTCATTCCTCTTTACCCGAGTTTTGCCTGTAGAGTAACCCCTTCCATAGAAACAGCAAGAGAACACTTCGTATTCTTAATTACAGATTTCATCTGCAGAGCTCTTGCCTTCTGGCCCCTATTCCAAAGAACTCGCACTTAACCTTAAGCACATGTGTAGTCCCACCAATGTTAAGCCCGAGTTTAAATGAGTTCTTGGAATGAGGTTGTAGCCCTCAGTGTCTTGCAGAACTGATCCTGTGTTTATTGTTATTTACATACAGTTCTACCACAACACCTCATGTTTTCTTTAGGAACCAAAATGTTCACTTCGTTTCATGGATTATTCCAAACAAATCTGAAAAGACAGACTGCCAGAGCTAAGCAGCAACTTAAAATGACACAGGGAAAACCCAGAAGAAATTGAAATTATTTGAAATGTGAAGTTCAAATGATAAACAAATACATATAAACATAAAAGTTCTTTATATTCATAGACTGGTAAGGACAATGTATGAATTAAAACACAAAACTGATGCATGTCACCAGTCACTACATTGTTCATAAAAGAAAGAAGTTCAGAGATATCGATATCCTCCATTTAAATTAACCTTTACTTACTTTGCCGTAGCTCAGCAGGATTATCCTCACCAAGACAACATTAATGTGAGCACCCAGGGACTCATCATGATAAATTTCATTAACCTGCAAAAGAGTTCAGCACTTTAACCACAGTACTGGCAACAAGTAACTATGAAAACAGTGATACAGCAGTACCTTTATGCACTGTCATTAAGCCAAAGATCACTTTGTGATCATATATAAAACAGGGAAAATTCCACCAATGCAAGAAGGAATGTTTTCTTTTCTAAACTCTGTTGTAGCCTCCCCACGGGCCGTAATTAAGGAAATCATTTAAAATCAGCACATCATCAGAGACTTCATACTAACACGTATTTAAGTGCTAGCCTAAACCAACTTATATGTATCATGGTGCACCTACACAATGCAGCTGAGCTGATCTAACAGCTACTGTTGCTAAGAAGGAAGATCCCCAGCTCCTCCTTACCTCGTGCCAGCTGGAGCCCAGAGCACAGTAACCCAAGCAAAATCCTGAATAGCTCTCTGCTGGGCAGGACCATGCATGGGGAAGGGGATGAGTGAGCAGAAGGACAGGACCTCTCTCCTGAGAGCCATTTGCTGGATTGGCTCAGCTGCACCCTGTAACTCTCCCATCTGGGACCCATCACATCACACTCCGACAAGAGGATATACCTCCCTCAAAAAGCATGGTTGGCCACATGGGCTGGCTTTATTGTGTGTCAAAACTAATCAGTGTTAAACTTTGCAAGCAGAACAAAAGCTACAAAATGCCAGCAAATTAAAAGCTGTCGTCTTTTTTTATACTAGAGCTACACAACTGAACATGCACACGGGCAACTCACTCTAGGAACACTGAAAAGAAAACTAAAAATTTAGAGTAGGGAATGAAATGTGGATATATAAAGATTACTTAGGAAACACCGCTACAAGCAAGCTAGGCAAATATTAACTATTAAAGAGGCTGATTGGTGTATTCGGTGATGAAGACTGCATGAGACTCAGCCAAATGGCAGGGGTTTAGCTTTACAAATTAGAAGAGGCAGAAGAGATTCCCTGCAAGGCAAGTGTCTTTCCTAAAACCTCCTTCCCTTGGTAAAGGTTGCACCAAACTGGACTGCTTTGCTGGCTGGACCGAAATTTCATTTATTCCTACAAAATCGATTCATTACTACAAGCTAATAAGTAACCTTCAGAAAACCTTTCATTAGAAACATAGTAAATAATGTCCTGTTTCTTCAATCATCCCTAGTTTTAATGACCCATCTTTTATCTCTGTAAAAGTCATTAAAACTACATGCATCAGAGTAGGTTTTGCTAAGCAATCCCCATTGACATTTTAAAGTGAATTTTAATTCATTTTATCAGTACCTTTGGATATAAGAGCCTAATTTTATGCCTAGCGAAAGTCCAAGTTTTCAAAAGTCCTGAGCATCCTGCTCTGATGGTTAGGAGACAGTGTGGCTGAACCACCGCTCCAGCAGCAGACTCACAGCCTGCAGGGCATCTCCCTGGGCACCTGGGGAACATGCTGCGGGATGCCCGGGATCCAGGCTGGAAGATGGTGGGTGAGGAGCCGATGGCTATGACTGGCTTCAGGGGCCGCTATTTTCATTGCGGTGTAGAAGTAGCTGATCTGTTCAGATTTGCTTTGTAAACACCACCTCTGGAAATTAGATCATTTATTTACATGTCTAAATAAGACTTTAGAAGACTAACTTTATATTCCTGTATTTAAAAAAATCTTTTACTTTAAGGACCAGTACTGAACACAGATTATAAAGGGGTAAGACATAAACAAGCATTTTGCTTTACAAAAATTCTTTCACGCAGGAAAAAGACCCTTGTGTGTTGTCAGGGGAGGCAAGGATATTAATTTGCCTCACTCTTTGTGAGTGAGAGCGCACGCATCAAGGATATGAGGCCGAAATAAGCTGTAAATTACCTATACATGAAAGGAGTGCTGAACAAAAACTCCTGTGTATAGAGGACAGTAAACACAGCATGTAAGTAAGTATTTAATTAGTTCATAAAGTATAATCCAAATTGCTGCACAACGCGCTCTCATTAACTTCCAGAATTGAACCTAAGCCTCTTTTAACAATAGCTGAGTAACAGAACAACCGTATCGCTGTTGCGTGCCAAAATGAAACTTGGCTTGAAAATGTTGATGGAACAGAATTGAAACACTGTTTGACTGTTCATGCAAATGACATCTAACAAACAAACTGTGAATGAACAGAAAAGCACAAGCACTGTAAAAAGCTCCTTGGTTCTCTTGGGATACTGGTTTTTCTGCAAGACAGTGGGTCAATTCAAAGCTCTGAGTCTTGGTTTCGTTAATAAGGATGAGTCCAACCCCGCTTCACACAGCAGCTGAATTAAACCCTCTACGCCTTTCTCTAAGCTAAGCTGTGGCTTTATATAGATAATATGCTGAAATAGATGTTTTTTCTCAGCATGGCCTAAATTGCACCTATTTGTTTTGGGAAGTTTTTAAAGATACAAGATCCAAGCGACTGAATGTTGTGCTCTCAAACGTTCTTGAAAAGTGCGCCCACCGAAAGGGCCTCCACAATCCCTAGCTCAGATTCTCCAAATTTCCACCTGTCATTTCAACAGAAAAGCAGAGTTAAGCTAATGCAGTTCATTGTATAGGGCACAAAATGACCAACGAACTTGTGGAATCGGAAAGCTCCATGATCTCATCCAACACAACTGCTGAAATGTTTGTTTCAAAGCAGAGATAATCAGACAATGGATATATATGTTCAGATGTCTGTGTAATAAATACACACAGGTGTGAAAATGATTAGACAGTACTTTTACAGCACTGCACCTCCATATAAGTCAGTAGGACATCCTGGTTCACATCAACATAAGAAAAATCAGTCGATCGTCTGTTGTTCTTAGGTCAGTAAGTCTAAAATCATGTTGCTGCATAGGAAAAAAAGTACACAAGAGACCATCCCAAAATCACAGCTCCTGAACTGAAGGCAGTGAATTCATTACATCTTGTTAGATGTCCTACAGTGATTCAGCATTTATAAAGGGTGATGAAGAAGGCTAGGTAAATCTCAAGGAAGTCAAAGCATGGTGGAACACTAAGAGACTTTCATCAGGCTATTGTAGTTCATCAACTATTTTGAGATAGCTTTGGTTTATTTTTCTGGGATATCTCAATCAAAGCAAAACATACATTTCTATTTAAAATTTCTGTTTAGAAATCACGCTGGCACAGATTGGTGCTACATAAGAAAAACAAAGACCAGCTTTATTTTTTTCTTCTGTCCCCCTCTGCTTATTTTATAATTCTTCTGCCCTGCACAAGTTTCAAGTCAGCACAGTAAGCACGTAGAATACATCAAAAAAACCCAACTAAAGACAAGCTAGGCATCTGTGAGATGCACCATGCTTTGTAAAAGAAGCATTGCAAAGTTCTTATTATTGAGCAAAGCTGGGCCCAATCCTAAAAGGGAATTTTGAAAACTGCTGTCACACAAATAGTAATAAACAGCTTGCAGCTTTGCTAATCTTGGTGCAGAGCAAGTTACCTGCTGATACAGCTGGCAGAATTTTAGGGAAAGTCAGGTGGTTCCCTGAATCTCTAATTAAACCAATGCGCAATAGGAAAAAAGAAAAATCTGCATATTTTGGTAAGTCATCGGCAAACTCATTCGTGCAGTTTGAAGGAGTTCCCAGCCTTGCAAAGTTTGTTAGTATCTGCTATGCAAAAGACAGCCCGCTTCATCACAACGTGGCTCCATCCTGCTGAACCATAAATCATTGTGGCTGAGTCCATCCCGAGGCGCACCCTCTGCGGCTCCGTGCATTGCACCGTACGGTTGGGTAAGCATTGCTTCCTCAGGCTCCCTGAGCACACACCCCTGACGGACATCTAATAGTTTTAACCTCTGGCTACCATCAACTTCAAACCAATCTGACCCAGCTACAGTGGCCATCGGAGGGCATATCTAATCATTTGGAGAGGGCACATTACAAGATGCAGTTTATGTATCTGGCTTTTCAGCCACCACAAATTGCTGATCCATCCAACCCAATTAGACTATTCTTTGATCACCCAACATCCTTACGTAACTACTGTTGCAGAAACTACCGATGGCTACGTGCTCTCAGGCAGAGCAAGGACCATGTGTGGATCTCTGCCAGAGCGATAGCGGAGGAGCTGGACAGCTTCAGTGCCTTCCCCATGGGATGGCAGAGCTCCTGGCAAGTCATTGTTTGAGCTCAGCTCATTCATCAGATCATAATTATCTGCAGCAAAGCCTCGGTGCCTGGTGGGCATCCAGTGATTGTCTATTTCTGTAAGAAACGGCTGTTTTGAATTACAGAATAGGAACCAGAAATGTCATGGTGGATACTGAGCACAAACTTTTGTAATCTGACCCTCCCAAAGTGTTCCCCTCTCACTTTATTTTTCTGTATTCCCACTTCAAACAC
This sequence comes from Scopus umbretta, assembly GCA_013400535.1. Classification (NCBI taxonomy): domain Eukaryota; kingdom Metazoa; phylum Chordata; class Aves; order Pelecaniformes; family Scopidae; genus Scopus; species Scopus umbretta. The sequence continues at coordinate 31,254 of VZTL01081492.1, forward strand.
CGCTATCCTCTTCGATTTTCATCACCTTCTTTATGCTTTTGAAGATCCCAAACTAACATTTCTAACATTCCCCAAAGCTTCATCTCAATCCCACAGGAATAACATCACATCAATTCCTCGGGTGGATAAGCTATGGTCACATAGAAAGTCATCAGGCAAAATCCAGGGCTCCCAGTCTCCCTTTCCAGTCCTTACAAGGCATTTCCTCATTTCCTCAGTGAGGAACTCTTTTTTTTTTCCTGAAATCTTTGTTGAGCATCACAAGGAAAAAAGAACAATGAAAGCACACAACACACATGAAACTTAAAGGTCAAACTGTGATCTCAGATTTGGAAAACATCTATCATTCTGCTCAAAACCACAGGCAACAGGCAGTTTTAGAAGAGCTTGGCAATGTACATTGCAAAATGGAGATAAGAATCTGGCATTTTGTATGCAAATACAAGTCCGAGTCCTGATTTACCTTCCCTAGTGTGAGAGTCAGTAGATGTCACCAAGTCCAAGTTAGCTGCTTCTGATCAAAATGAAAAACATTCCCCAGAGCAGATGTGTTGGCAAGACACTAGGTAGCTTCGTGTACAGGTCTCTATCTCATCTTCGACTGTAACATTGGCTTTAGAAAGGTCATAGACTTTGTTTTCTGTCTTCATGACTAATTTATTTTTCTTAGTTCCTCCCTCAGGCTCTTGGAATTCCTCATTCTTGCCCACAAACCACTGCGCTGAGAAGTTTCTCTAAAAACTGTAAATTACCTTTGCACCAAAAGACCCAGTATTTTTCTGAATTACTGTCTCAAGATCACCTTAATAAAATCAACTATAGTATCATAAAATAATTAAGCAGATTCATTCATTATATTACTACAAGGGATAGGGGTGTAATGTCAATGCAATAAATATGGTGACCTCTTCAAATCTAAGTGGTTTGCTTAAGAAAAGCATCCAAAATTTGAAAGCTGATACTAATTATCCATACTCCATCACACAAACCACACTGTCACAAATCCAAAGTCCCTGACCGCAACCTTTACGGCTAAAGTTCATGTTGGTATTTGGAGTAAAGGAAAATCTGTCTTTGAACAGTAACTACCCTCCACCTCGAGGATAGTACCAAAACCTGTGTGATGCTCTGTGCTATGTCCAACAGGGCAGCAAGGCACATTCCAGTTCATAATAAGGAGCAATGCTCACCTCATTGACACTGGAAGTAATACCCCTGTGAAAAATGAGTAAAGTCTATATGAGTTCAGAGAGGGTATTTCTTGTGGTACCTCCTGAATGCCCAATCACAAGTACAACGTCCACTGTAGTGTGGCAATCAAGATAATGAACAAAAATAATCTCATGAGGCCTCTTCAGAAACTGTTTTTCTCACTAGTCACAGCTACTGATTTATAATGAACAGTCTAAACGTGGAGTTAACTCACATACATACATTTACATTTTCAAACAAGCTGTAATTCAACTATTGACAGCTGAAGTCCCTCAGATGAATAGAGCTAGACTTGCATTTGTTACTTGTGGAACTTCTTAGAGTTAGTTCAGATCTGAAGTGTACATATTGAAATAAAATGATTTGAAATAATGAGTATCGGTGCTTATGAATTATTTAATTTTTAAAAATCTAGTCAATTTTATACTACTGAAATATCCTTCCCATCTGAAAAAAATGCTTTTTAGTTTAAAAAGCACAATTCTGAATACAGGGTGCACCATTATTTCTAAGTATTCAATCATCACTTTCTTTTTAACAGCTTGAATTAGACAGCTTTCAGGTTTTCATCCAATTGCCAGTTTAGAAACTGATGGCACTTCTGCCCTTTCCTCTCATTAGGGACTTGCTGTTCTGTACCTGCAAATCTTCATCCCCCATCAGCTAGAGATACGAAAGCAGAAATCTCATCTATAATAGTAGTAGCATGTACATCCTATTAAAGAGGACAGATAACATATTCAAAAGTGCCTCAGGGCCACGATTTCAAAGACATGTGTAGTGCTGAAAGATGCAGGTGAAAGACTCCAGGGACTTTCCAAAGCCCCCAGCTGCATAACTCCCATTGATTTCAGTTACTCAAATGAAAAGTTGTTTAAGGTATTTGTTTTGGAGCTGAAGTTTTACTTAAAGTCTGGGAGAGACATAATCCTATAGGGTAACTTTTAAAACTGATTCTCACTGATTTCAAAGGCAGGTAAACGACTCAAAACTCAGATAAATCTAGCCCAGAGTGAGGCATAGATCCTATTTAGGGTCTATCTCCCTTTGAAATAATGGCAGTTAGGCATTACTCCTCTACTTTGGAGGAGATGTGTTTTAGCATCGCAAACATTTTTGCCATATATCCACTACACAAATGTAACAGAGGCTAACCCCTAAATATTGCAGTATCACATCTTTTACAGTAGAGGAATTGGAAAGGAAATTAAGAAATTTTTTGTCCCTGGAAGTTGTCCAAAAATCAAAAAATGTACATACTTTGTAGACAATTTCTTCCAAAAGATATACAAGGATGACAATTGCCAGCATTAGAAAAAGAGATTGTTGTGGAATTGAGGAATATTGTGGAGGAAGAAAGTCAAAGAACACAAGAAAAAGGTAAAGCAGGGGCCTCACTGGGAAAAAAAATAAAAATCGCAATTTGAAGAGGGGCATAAAAGTTGAAGATGTAAAGTCAAGACAGGTGGAGCCAATACATTCAAAATCATTTACAAGTGAGCTTATTTCATGAGATTTTGCTATTTGGAATGGCCAAAATATTGTAAGATCACATATTCTACCTCTGTTTCCTCAGGAAGTCTGTTTTGAAGATACTCATCCCAGATGTGGCCCTAAACACAGAATTCTAGAGGCTGAAATGGTCACCGTAATCAATATTGCAGACCCAGCCAGGTAGATGTGCTGGTGAGTCTCATGTCCGCTGCTCTTCCACAGCAGGTGGCAAAAGGCCTGCTTAATCCTGAAAATTATTTTAAAGAGGGTTATGAAATGATCAGAGAATTTCAGCCCCAGGGCTGGCTACCACCAACACCTACTTTAGCTCAGTAACTCCCATTCAGCACCCTGCTCCTCCTCCCAAAGCGTCCTGCAGTGAAATCCTTTTGTTTCCCAAGGAACAAAATAATTCTCCAATGCTGCTTCTAGACTTGCACTTTTCTAATATTTCCAAACACTTGTATGAGCAGATAAAATCCCTGGGATTTTTAGACGCCTTCTTGCTGAAATTAAATTAACTTCCATGTTCTTGAGTAAACTACAGAGCTGCAAGATACCACCCAAATATCTCTCTTCTGTTGCAATGCTCCTGCATGCTATAAATACAAAGTTAATTTGTGCAATGTGTGGGCTCACGCTTGGAAATGCAGAGAACTGTGTAAGCTAATATCCTTCCCAGGAAAAAACACAGCATGACGTACGAAAGAAAATGGTGCAAGCAAGAGGCAGCTGAGGGTCTCTAAAGCGAAAACAATGGCGTATTTTCCAAAGATGGACTGAATGTCTCGAAGGTACTGAGCAGAGAAAAGAGAGGATGTCAAGAGAAACCAGAGTTTTTGTATGAGGAAATGACCGGAGGATGCAAAAGGGGTGGCAAGAGGCCGAGCTCACTGCGGTGAAATGGCTGGCGTACAGTCAGGCGATACGTGGCTGCAGCCCAAAGCGTTAAAAATCCTCTGGCGTCTATCACCATTTGTTTGGGACTGACTTCATTTGCAAACTTTGGGATAAATATTAGCACAGCTATTCAAGATAGCCAGGACACCTGGCCCCTGTTTCTTCTCACTTTATGGCTTTTAGGTGTGGACTGTAACACAGCACTTAAGCAGCGCAAAACAGATTTACTGAATAAGTCATTGCACTGGGGCTGAAAAAAAAATAAAATTGTTTTGATTGGACTGGTGGTAGGGTTCCACCCAAGATCCCTGGGAAAAGTTAATTAAGGACAACTGCTCAAGCCATCACACACAGTGAAATCGAGCGAAGTGGGGAGAAGCAGCCATGCTGGGAGTTGCTTCTGGGAAAGTGATGTCATGCCTCTAGGAGCTTGGGCATAAGGGAGGATTCACCTGGGACTTCTTTAATTTTTGGAACCACAGAAATTCAACTATTTGATCACCCTCTTATCTCCAGTAAATACTTCCACTATTATTTTATTTACTTACTACGCATTCTTGGATTTTATGCTTACTACATTGTTATCGTCCAAAGCTAATTGATTTTACACTTAATGCCTTGTTACTGTACAAAGCTAATTGATTACATTCATAAAACTAGCCGGGTACGTACAATCTGATGGTTATGGTAGGATCTTCCACCAGATTTAAAAAGACGGCTGGAATTTTTTGTAGCTGTCTCTTCTTTTTCAGCTACCCTTGGACCTACACATCTCATTAGAACCATACTGCATACATGTAACCCCTAACAGCTAGACACCCCAAGGCTTTGTATATTGGGCCCATTTTCTACAAAAAACAACTACTCAAGGAGGCAAAAGAGAAGACAACAGGGAAGTCACTGTGTGAATTTCAGCAAAGGAGACCAAAGCAATGGTCTACACAGAAATATGCCTTGCATCCACCTAGCAATGAGGGCCAGAGCTGGAGGAGCTGCCAGCTGGAGTTACACTGCCAAGGAGGAGAAGTTCTGTGTTGTGATGTCCCTCCACACAATACAGGTCCCCAGCATTGCCTGGTATCTGCAGTAACAAACCCCTCTTGCCTCTCTAGACTGGAGCAATGCTTGGACAGCTGGAAACAGAACTGGTTACCATTACCCATCCCTCTGCTGAAATACAGACTCTAGAAACCAGCTGAGTTTTGAGGAAGGAAAGAACAGAACAACACTGATGACTGCCAAAGACTATCCAGAGCCTCCTCAGGAGGCCTTGTGGATTTCAAATAGCTCCTCATATTCAGACACAAGACAAGGGACATATCCTCAGTCCCCAAAAGACATGTTTCTACCTCAGATCTCCCAACAAAAAAACTACTGCCTACGCCAAGAGCCGCTACAGCCCTGTGGGTACGGTTACACAGGCTGCACTTTCTAAACCACTTGCAGAGACAGCACGCTTAAGAGTTGTTATTTCTTACAATTTGTGTGTTAGATGGTTTACTAAAATTAGGAAAAAGTATATTTCAGAGCTGGAACATTTATGGCTTCTTTACCATTACTATATACTTTAATTCTTAAAAATAGATTTAAGTGACATGATAAGTAAAGAGTCCTGTTTAATCTATTTCAGCCTGTTTGCCACATTCCTGGTTTGGCCTGTTTGGCTTGTTAATTTAGAGATGTATAAAACCATCTGTTTCACTGTAGACTTTGTTTGAAGCCTTGGAGAAAACAAACCACAGAAATAAATGAAATTCACTATGTCATTTCTATTAGAATATATGTATTTACAGCCATCAGAACAGACACTAGGTACTCTATAACTCTAATGTTAGTGAAGGTTTTCAACTATTTACAATACTGTTATAAAAAGTCAGTGCAAGTGAATTTATATCACACCAGGGATTTTCTTAAGTTGCATTCCACCTCTCATTTAAAGTGAAAAACAGTGACATTCTATACATTGTTAAAAGAATGTAATAAAGAAAGAAAAAAACAAGCCTCATAATTAAAAAAATTTATCTTGGAAAAAATACATCGCAGGCAAATGTACCTAATAGCCTGGATTTCTGTCCATATTCTGCCTCTCTGGTTTGTAATGCCAAGAAGTCATGTACAGACACTCATCCTCCTGACGTGACTGTAAATTTCAGCAGTCATACTCTATTTGTCAAAAACAGAGCAGACCTACAATTTTTTAATCAATATTTCACTAAGAACACACATTCACTGAACCTAAAGTTTTTACAGAAGTGTGTTTTATTAAGAGATTCCTGTTCCAGATGAGAATGAGAAGGAAGAAAGTCATCCCCAAATGAGTTGCCTCTGAAGGGAGCTACCACTCACTTCCATTTTTTGGCCAGAAGAATAAAACATATTTTGATTTTGATCTATAATAGAGATGATTTTTCAAAACTTGATTCTTTTCCCACAAAATAGAGTCCCTGCTTACTGATGGGGGTACTAGAGGGCTGCTGCGTCTGCTGTACTGATAGTTAGAAAGAAAAAATGGTTCTTTCAAATATAATATCCTCTAGTGTCTCCTTTCATCACTACCACACTAGTCTGTTGCACAGACTATGGTTCTGAAGATTAAATATTTAACTAAGGAAACCTAAAGAAGTCAGTCATGGAGTAAATACTAAATCAATTTAAGAAAGTTCAGTGATACACTGCATAACATTTCACTGCAGGGTGAACAAGGAGTAGGTAGGTGGCCTGGGACCTAAACTGGTTGTTGAGGAATCAAAGAATTTAACTGAGTAGTTTTAAAAATGTATAAGCCAATTGAAGTTTCTAATAGAACCTTATTTGAAGACAGTTTTCCAAACCATGTTTTTCAGCAGGGAGCTTAGGTTAAGGGAATATACAGCTAAAACGTAACGACTTGCAAGAACCTAAGCCCCTGACCCTGTGCCCCCATCTACCAAAGCACATAAGCAGGACTTTGAACGTTTTAAGAGTCCTACAGTCAGCTTCCTCCTTGGCCCCTTTTTCTTCTTTTCCTTTTCCCCTTTTGGCTTTTCTGAAAGTGGCCTGGATTTTCCTCCTAGAGATATTTTATCTCCTGCCACAAAAAAAAAATTAAAAAAAAAATCTGTTATGTCTTACTCAAATGGCTAACCAAACCTACATTCACTGTCCTTTCAGTGCCTTCCCACAGTGCAGTTAGCGGGGTTGTACTCACAATATTCATCAGGGTCAGCAGGTACTTCTGAACATGTTCTTTCCCATGGAATTGAACAACTGAGTCATCAACCCCCAGAAGGACTTCAATGTTGTAATCATCCTCCGTCGCATGCCTTCGATAGCGCTGCCTCGATCTATGCACCCGGTCCTCAATAAAGCTCAATGCGCTGTCGAGACTATCCAAATTAGTGAGGTTAGCTGCTGAAATCAAACAGACAAACGAGTTATCAACCAAGAGAAGTTCAGGCTCAGGTCTCAGCTAAGCTGGTATAAATTTGAAGTAGCTGCGTTTGTTATTTTCTGTGTGTCATATAACAGCATTAATTTCACTTAATGTCAACTTAAAAATGACCTAAAAGAGAGAGAAATCTGACCCAAAAGATTTTTACTTTGCAAAGTAAAAGCAATGCTTTCTACAAAGTAATACTGCATAATAAATACAAGGCCAAAAGCAGAGCAAGTCATACCAATGTCTTGATGAGAAGAATGGAGCTATTTGCAGTAAAATACTTGTTGCTTAAAAGTATTTGGAACAAAAATACACCTTTGGGGGGTCTTGTGCTAGCAAGGATATCCTCCATTTCAGAACAATTAAAGACAGATACCAAACTTCAAAATCTGATCTTCCTGCCCACAGAATCCTACTTCAAGGCAAGTGCAGTTTCCAATATAGCCTTTTTCTATCCAGGCAGGTAGTAACGAATCAATCCCTTCCACTTCAACACATTAGCTCCTTTCCTAGATACACACACGCAATTCGGCAGTAGTGACATGGATCCTCTTCATCATTATGACTCAGGAACACATTTTAGATGTGAAATTAATTAATTTATAGCTATGTTCACAATCTTTTTTTTAACAGCTTTTCATCCTTGGTTCCCAATTTGCCATGTCACTTTGCATTATTGTACGTCAAAGACCAATCCAGCAGGCACAATAGTAGCCAACTTCATTACTAACGATTTCTAACAGTGCCTGTGATATGAAAAGCAGGTTCTCTGACAGGATGGGATACAGTTAATGTGGCACCTGCCTACTAAAAATTAACATGAAAATATGGAAACTTGACATTTCACCCTATAGAATAACAATGAGTAGCATTAATATCATTATTATCATTTGCATTACAAGAGCCCTGGAAGCCCCACCGAGAACCTCTTGATTTCAGAGAATGTCAGGAAAAGTCTTGCTCAGAGAGGCAAAGAAAGGCAGCAAGAGCGCTGTGGATTGATTAAAGGCTCCCAGTGCTTAGTTCACAGAAACATAATAGGAAGCAAAGGGAGGAAGCTAAAGCCATCACCTTCAAAGCAGAAATAAGAAACAACTCTTGGCAATGTCACAAAAGTGGATTCTCCATCTTCACTTATTGAAGTTTTCACATCAAAACTGGCTGCTTGGGAAGGGATGAATGAGTCACCAGATCACGGGGCTCATTACAAGAATGCCTTAAGACCGCTGCTTTGGGCTGCCGTTTCAGCAGGTCCTGGGCAATCTGCAGCCTGAGCAGAGCCCCCCGCAGCTCCCTGCTCCGGTGACAACAACGTACCGACCTGTACAGCCTCCGGCTGCCAGGAGGGACACACACCCAGTGTCCCCCGCCCTGACCGCAGTGTTCCTTACTGCCCTGTGCTTCAGGCTGTGCCTTGTGTGGCGAGATGCTTGTCTCTGTGCCTCCTAGAAGAGACCTCTAGTCAAAGGACAGTCCTCAAAAGACACATTTGCCTGGGCAGCTTCTTACCGTTTCTCCACCAAGATTCAAGGACATCCTTGTCATGAGACCCACAGCTGCAGGCCACCACACTGCACTGGCAGAGCTCCCCTTGCTCACCAGACCCATGCAGGCCCCACGCAGTGATTCTACATCCCCATGGAACCACAATGTCCTTCTCCTGGGAGGGCAGCATTTAATGCAGCTAATAAGCACATCCACCATGTTCTCATTACCAGCTTCAAGGCTCCCAGCAGCTTCTGCTCCTGGGGCCACAAGTTTTTAAAATTAGTCTGGTCAGAATCCATGATTCAGCATGAAAATTCACTCTTCATGCAGAGCCCAGCTGTCAATCCCAGGTTTACTGTGGAGGGGGAACCAGTCTGGCCTTGCAGCAATGGAGACAGCTCTTTATCAGACCTCAAAACCTGCCAAGCAGCCAGCTCCAGCCCTACTCATGGTTTAGTCCACCAGGAAAACTTCAGTGTTAATCCTTGCTAGCACCCAGAAATGATTACCTAACTATCACGATGGTCTCGGGGGATTCGCTGTGGGATCGTGGGCCAATCATACATTCATGATCTATAAGGCAAATCATGGTTACTGTAGAATTTGACCATAAATCTTAAAAGCTCTCTAGAAAAGTCAGACTAGGCTGGCAGGGGCTGCAGGTCGTGTCCTCTCTCTGCTGCTTACCAAAAACTACAGTAATCAGCAGCAAGGCCAAAGCTATCAGACCTGCTTTAGCAGAACAGCGGTGCTGGGCAGGCGGGGAGAGCCCGAGCCCTGCGCTGCGGCTGCAGACGGGCAGCTCTGCTGGCTGGGGGTGCTGTTATTTTGGGGGATATTTGGCTGCCAAGCTAGCTACAGCTTTTGTGCTTTCATTTCTTTCCCTTATGTGTCAAAGTCAAACTAACTCCTAGTGCAGTATCTTTATTCCTGCTGTGAGTAAATCAGCCAGAGGCAAAATGTGATCCTACCATCCTGCATTTACCATCCTGCAGTGAAAACTGCCTGCCCTCCCTCTCTGCTCCTCACTTCATCACTGTCACACTATAACCCGTACAGTCCTGCCAGCTCCTGAGAAAAGTTATCAGGAGGTTCCCTGGGAGTCATCTCATTGCCAGTGGGTGCAAACCAACTACTTTAAGTTTTGCTTGGAGCACAAAAATCCCCCACACCCACGTTTACCTTCCCCCCTCGAGTGTTACCCCCTGAAGGCAACTTGCCCAGTGGGGACCGGTACCTCTGAGGCACCGACCTGATGTGCTTCCCAGCAGGCAGCAAGCCACACCGGCTCCAGCTGGCACTGGAATCATCCCAAGACCAGCAGCACAGCTGAAAACATTTGCAACAGTAGCTGCAAGATTTTTTGATTCATATCCCAACTTCCCACCAAGTGTCCTTTCCCGGGAGGCTCTCCTGGGACAGGCAGGGATGCCTCCACACACGGCCTGACCACACATCGCACAGAGTCCCTCCCTGGTGCTGCTCTGCCTCTCGGTCTCTTGGATGATGAATTGTTGGTTTTGCTGGCCTACGCGGTGTTACTCCCATGTTGGATTTGCTCCTAAAGGATAGTTACATCCAAATCAAATAAATACCTGTATCTTACCAAAGAGGAAGTGAAACAAAGTTGCATCTGTAGTAAATGAGAAATTTGTCATGTTTTGGCATCTCAACTTTCCCTAGTTAATATCAGTAACTTTGTTGTATCATTGTACTGCTAACAATATGCTAGAAAAGCTCAAGAGAAAAACTCGAAGAGCTAAATAAGACACCAAACTCCTCCTTCACATTTTCCATGTTACCTTCCTAATAATTGCCCCTTTGCACAATAACATCCCACAAGTCTCAAACTGTACTGTGTTTTACTAAATCGTCCCAGGACCTCTCCATCAGATGTTCATTTTCAGCAACTTTTGCCAAATCAGTGCATAAGTCACTAATTATTGGTGCCAACTTTGTTCTCCATCTCCCAAGAGCAGACACTTGGCATTTGCAGGGGCTAACAATAGCCTGTGTTGAAACCTTCTCCTTGCTCCCGCTAGGAAAAATTCTCATTTGTGAAAATTAACCACTGAGAGACAAGGCTGTATTTTTCTCTTGTGCTGCTCATCCAGAATAAATCAAAAGGACAGCAGCGCTGTAACAGTTCACCCAAAAATCTCTCAAAAAACCCTCCTTTTTCTAAAGCCAGCTAACAACTCAGTGATATTTCAGTGACTTTCTTCTAACACTGCAGACCATCTTCCAGTGAAGGAATAAGTACCCAAGTCATCAACAGAAGGGAAACCTGCGCTTCTGGCTTAAGCATAAAATCAGGAGCAAGGCAGCCCGGCTTGTGCTCCTTACTCTGACACAGACTTTCCCCGGAGTGCTGGGAGATGCAGAAGGCAGCCGAGAGCTGGGCAGCAAAACTGCCGAGGGACAAGAGTGTGCATAATCCCGCTTGATGCTGCAGCCTGGGGTTTTTTTGGGTGTCCTCAATCTTTGTTTGCAGTTAATGCAGGCAAGTGATCCTAACTGCTCCTAGGCAGCAAAGTCCTAGTCGTTTACTGACTCAAGAACCAATGTCCCCAGCTGTGACAGCCCCAACGATGCATTAATATATGTAGAGTACATGGAAAACTAAAGAGGACTGGTCTTTATACCATGTGAGTGAAAATTGCTTACAGCATTATACATCATGCAAGATCCCTCTCCTCTGCTCCCTTCTCATGAACAATGTGCAATATCCCAATCTTTTACCTAAACTGTTCCACTTTTCAATCTGGTATTTCACTTTTTGTATCTGGGCTCTACCCAAGCTTCCACGTTTGCTGGGACTAGACGTCTGAACACCCAGTACCATGGCAGCATCACGCAGCCTGGCTCCAATCCCCATCTCTAGGACAGGGAAAATTCACATTGACACAAACGCCAGTTTTGCCTTTGCAGGTCTTCAGAAGACTTCTCTATCTGTGACAGTTTGGGATATCTGGCTACACCTTATTTTCCGGGAATTTTTGCCTTCCTCATTAATCTTTGATACCATGTGCTTTACAGAAACCTAATTACATGACATCTCCTGATTCTGCCTTACCCATTGTGGCAGGCAAAGCTCAAGCAGATGCTGTGAGTTACTGAAGCATGAACACGCTGCCTGCCACGAAAACCGCCTCTCCCCATGTTTTCTGTCACTCCCTTTAGGACATCCACCAAAAGCACAGTTGCTGGCTCGTGATCTTGTTTTGTTTTTTCATGATCCTTTTCAAAAAGGCCCAGGGAAATACAGCTGCACCTACATTTCTTAAAGAGTATGAAGCTACTGCACTTTAATAATAGCAGCTCTAGGGCTGCCCAGTCTCCCAGCAGCAATATTGTCCTAACAAAGCAGTTTCTAATTTTTTACCTCCTCTTTCTGGTAGGGGGGAAAGGGACTTTCTGGCAAGCCCAGGGCAGAGACCAGGACAGGCAGCTGGGAGACTGAACTGTGTGTTGTGCTCACAGCCATCATCTGCGGCTTGTCAGCACAGCAACTCACTGGAATCTCTTTTCAAATATGAATGTGCAGCATTCAGCCCAGCCAGCCACCATTTCAAATGCAGCTTGTTTGCTTTTGCAGACACTTCATCTGTCACAGCAGGAGCAGACAGACACCTGAGCCGACTGCTGAGCACCTTCTCTGCTGCCTCACAAGGACCAGCGCTTCTATGCACTGTTTTGACACTGATCTCCATTCTGGGACACACTCCTGAAGGGACTCCCGGCTTCCCATTCCTTCATGTGGCTTGCTGCAAACCACCAGCTTTTTTTGTTTTGGGG
>VZTL01081505.1:0-17200 GCA_013400535.1 Scopus umbretta
GAGCTTGTGGGAAACACTGCACTGCGTTTCCCACTGTGCAGTTTGTAAAGTGATAAATTCATGGTAACTGTGATGGCATCATTTGGAGTTCAAAGGGTTAACTTTTTTCATGTAGCAGTTTAAATGGTGGACAATGGACTTTCCTACAATGTTTTTAAATTACTCACTTACCTAGAGAAATAAATATACTGGCAAAATCATAGTAAACTATCAAACCATTAGAGACCGTTAGTTTCACATTATATGCAGGACTCTTCCTAGAGCTCTTGAGTCCTGTGAGGTATTAACTTCTGAACTAGAATTTGACAGCAAAGATTTGCTATTACATCCTGCAATTTTATAGCAAGCAAACAGTTTAATTGACCAATAAACGTAATGCTACTTTTAAGAATCTTCCTTCCAAAACAACTAATTGGACCACTGAAGAGAAAACCAATTCCCTCCAGACTCCCCACCACCACCACATGCATGTGTGTAATTCTTACCATTATAACCCCTCCTATTAATGCTAACATTATATTCAGCATTTCCACCTGAACAGCCAAGTTGAGCTACAAACTGCAAGACCTTCCAGCATGTTTCCTATAAAAGCTTACAAAAACGGGAATCCAGAAGCGCAATTACATAGAGTACTCCTCATGATCAGGTGCTATCCTAGAAATCCTCTCAGCCACTCTTGGAAATCTGAATTAAAACACAGCTTCATTATCCGAGATATGATTGCTCTGTGATCTATCCTGAAAAGCTCATCTTGATAATTTCTACATTCCTACAGTCGATTCTCTTTGTTTATACAGCTTCTTTGTCCAGTTCCTTATAAACATAACAAAACTGCATGAACTGGAAACAGAAACAGGTTTCATTGCATAAATACACACTCTAGATGTCTATCAAATTCTTTTCAACCAGACTGTGAAAAGCCAAAACCTGTGATTAATTTGAGTATTAAATACAAACACTCAGAACTCGGGAATTGGCTGCTGTATTCCAGACAGGATAAAAATCATACGCACTTAATCACATTGCAAATAGGAAAAAGAGAACTGATTATTTTGTCATGGATGCCTTCCCAAAATTTTGTGTTGGGTTTCAGCAGAGTAGAGTATTTGAAAATCTTAAGATATTTGTTATCTTGTAATGAAGAGCCTTTCTTCCTCTATTCAGACAGAGTAAAAACTGAACCGTTAACACCTATAAACTGAATGCCTGTTTTCTTTTACATGTTTCTAATTCATTAGTTTGGATTGCATTCATGTGAAAAAAAAAATTGCAAGACAAAAGTATTTGTTAGAGAAAACTACACTGCTTTCCTGACTTTCAAGGGAAATTGGCCATGTATGAAGGAAATACTGACATATTTATCACACGTTGAATCACATTCAATTCAAAGATGCATTTATCATTAAAAAGAACACGTAGAAGTTTACAAACAGTGAATAATATATTCTACTTTTTCTTCCCATCACCTTTAACATGTTTTATATAATCAGTTTCCTGATTATCTGGGTCATTTAGACAGCAAAATTTGCTTATAAATTCTACAATATAAACAAGGTTCACAGCAGTAGTTGATACTGAACATGAAAGATGTGAAAGAAATGTAGTACTGGAAAATACAACATGATTCAATGACAATCAGGAAATGAATTTGAATTTTTGTCAAGTAACGCCATTATACTCTTTTAATCAGGAGCCTCTTCAAGTCACTTTATACAAAAGTTTTTTCTTTTTTTATTTTATGCACCTTTATACAGGTATGTTAGATTACACAGAAAAAAAGATCACTTTTTCATACATTTTTAATGTATTTTAATTTCTTCGTTGTTTATTGTCCTCCACTTATAATTTATTCCAAAAAGAACTTGGATAGAAATGCTACTGCCCCTGACTGCTTATTCACACTTCCTCAGATCCCTATCAGCTGTTAGCTCTATTCAGAGCTACCACTTTAACGGTTCATCTATGGGCGCCCTTACCTTTGTCTATTCAATGACTCAGCTTTCACAGGTGGGGGAAAAAAAAAAATAAAATCAGCAAATGAGCCTTACTTGTAAACAGTAACCACTGACTCGATGTCTCCCATCAATGCAACTGCTCATATCATGTTGCTCTCCATCTCTCTCAGATCCATATTTCCAACCTGCTATTTGCTTTGCCCATTTAGATTGAAGACAATCATTAAAATAATGTGTTTGTTTCCATGTATTTGGAAAGTAGTTAGCACAACCCTGGTATTACATTCCTGAACCCACTGTTCCTTTTGTTCCTTACTTGGGTAATTGGTTGGACATAATTTAAAAAACAGTTCTAATATGCATGGTAAATCTATCTGCTATAATGTCATTGGTTAATACAGGCATAGCATTTTTAATAACATAATGAAAATAACATATTTTTTTGCTAATATATTCTTGGAGTATACTTTTTCACTATGAAAGCAACACTTGGATACATGCTACTCTGTAGGATGAACTTTCATCCCAAAGAAAGCAGAGGGCATACTGAGACATAAAGATTATGCCTTGACCTGCTGTGATTTTGGTCACATAACTATGCAGATCAGGGATCAGGACAGACAGAATGACTGCTTCTTCCCACCTTGCACACTCAAATCTTCTTAAATGAGATGGAATTAAGACACAGACACAGCCAAAGACACACGCAGATGTGAGAGCATAAAGAACTTGAACAGATCATAGCCCAAAGATAGATCCCAAAGGGACTCAGAAATGTAGTAAACCTTAATTATTTTTAAGTTCTCAAGACAATTATAACTTACTGCTATCCTTTTATGTATCCATTTATCCATTTATGTAAAATATACCATAACTGCCAATTTAAATTCATGGGACAAAGTGAAGACATACATGCAGTCACCTTAACCAAATTCATTTAAATCTACAGTGTGGATGGTGCCAAATAGCACAGCTCAAAAAATGATGACAATTTTAATTTTTATCTTACTTTCATACTTTTTCGCCAGTTCTTTCACCTTGAAAGAACTGAAACGCAGACTTATATCATGTTGTAGCAAAGTGGCACAGTGAAATTCCTAAACTCCAACTGAACTTAATCCTAATGCTAAGCCTTAATACTGTATAGTATTATTATATTACTAATGTGTATATACACAATTGTCATTGCCTTACCTGTAGTGAAGTCTCAGTACTTTAGAAATAAAAGCATTCCAATAAGTTAGAACAGCACAAGAACAATTTTTTAATTAAGGTCTAGAAATCAAAATATTTTGTACTGTTGCTTGAAATCATATCTATGTCCAGATAGTTTAGACACATACACACACACAAAGTAAATATTGATTAAAAAAACCCCACCCTTTATCTTCTGTTAGTGTCTATGTTTAAAATTAAAATATCATTTCTGGAAGCTCTGCTCACTAGAACTGGCAGATGCTCCATGGAAAATTGCCATTAACGATTAACACATAATGAAGAATCAACCTGCTGGGGCACCTGGGATAAATTTAGTTTTTTCAATGCATTATTATTCCACTTGAGTGAGATAATAGATTATAATTTTAGAGAAAGTGACATATGGAACATTTATGAGACTTTGCAAAAATCATTTGAAACCCTTTACTGAAAACATTTATCATGCACTCTTGGTAGAGGAGGGGAAGGACTTTGACAGTGAGATTTTGGTGGGCCAATTTTCTTAACAGAAGATTGAAAGACTTTTATCTCAAAGCAGCTTCAGCTATAAAGTCAAAATTCAGTTTCCAGCTCATGCCTAGCAAAACTATTAGATTCCAGGACCTACTCTTGTTCTTCAGTTTCAGCCCATTCTCACATTGCTAGTTTAATCACCTATTTCAGAATCTGTACCCAAATCTCTCTCCCAGTCTTGTAGCACAAAGGAGGGCACAAATGCAGTTCTTGTGAAACCTGAAAACCCTGCAAAAGCGGCAGCCACCAGCTGCAGTCAGATGACTGAATGTTATGGATAGCGAAGGGAACTGCCATCTCTGTCTGAGAGGCACCTATATCAGGAGAAAACTAAATTTGACTCACTGACAACATGTGAGGATTTTTTTTAATATTAGAAGATACAAATTCTTCACAGAAAGTATCTTCTCATCCACAACATCCCTGTAAAAAGCTTCTAATTTCCTAGCTGCTTTGCTTCAGCCACTCACTCCACCAGAGAATTAACCTCTTCTATTAGTGCCTGCACCACGTGTGCCCTCCAGGCAGATAATTACAATTTTGAAAAATATTGGAAAGCCACCATGCTATTAATTTCCAATGACACAGAATGTCATATACGGACTTTTGTAAATCTTTTCCTCATCCTTTCTCCTGCTTCAGAAAGAAGTTCTGACCAAGTTTTTGCTTGGTCTGAGATGAGGAAGTCATTGCCACACAGTTATCTGCATAACGGTTCCAGGTACAACTAGTCTGACCTACTGCAATCTATTCAGAGCTTTTCCATTTTCACATTTCTTACTTATAACAGGCGATTGAGCTATTCCAAATTTGGCTGTAGTACAAAAAAGCTTTCAGACATACGGGGATAAAGACTTAAACGGAAACTGTAAACCACACTTTTAATTCTTTAATTGCTAACCTATATTTTTAGGCTTGAGTATTTATTTGTAAGAGGTACAGCAGGCTATATAATAATTTGTAAAAAATGCACAGAGCACAGTAAAGCTTTGAAGGAAAAATACCTTGGCTAATGAAATAACAACTGTGAGACTGAAAAGTACAAGCAGGCAATGAAAGCTACATGAGTTCACTGCATGAGCAAGTGAAATCCAAGTGCAGAAGCTTATATTCCTGGTTCTTACATTTCTGGCTCTGTATCCATATTCACCTTAAGGTGCAAATGCACATCTGGTGGGTATTTAGTTATGTTACTAGGACACTAAAAGACAGAAAAAGAAGTTAAGTATTCTAAATACCTGATGGACTTACAGGCTTTAAAGTGACAGAAGTGATGATTAAAAAAATTCTCTGGAAAATACTCTTACTAAAATAAGGTATGATTAATATGTATACCCTTCTTATAGCTAATTAAAAGTTGAATATGGAAGGAAAGCACAACAGCAACATTTCAATTTAAGTCTAAATATGTTTAATTGAAATCCTTAAAAGTATTTGAACATGTATTTTTTTAATGAATGAGAAGAAATGCTCCAACGTATCTAGTTTTTTCTTAATCCTCACATAAAAAATGCCAAGAATAACTTGGAATTTTGCATGCAGGACAGTAATGTCCCAGTTTGAGGTATGCTTCCTTCCATTGCACCAAAGCAAAAATGTCTCTATGATCCACTTAGGCATTCTGAAATTGAGGGTTTTTTTTCGAGTAAATAAATAGTATCATTTAAGCTAAAAGCAACTTTCCATATCAAAGAAGAAGAAAAATGGAATCCCAGCCTACCAGAGACATTTGCATATCAAACTGTGGGCACTCCTGTGTTTTGTGAATACTATTACAGCTCAAAAAATCTGACTTCACATCCTGAACAGCAGTGTGATCCGTAACGTACACTCTCTGAATTAGTCTAGTCATTCACTAGGACGGAAGTTGACACTTTGGAAAGTTTATGCCAGAAGATTTGTGACAATGACACTGAGGATCACCAGGGCTGGCTGTTTCCCATACATAGGCCAGTTTTATATAAATATTAACTAAAGATGAATCTGTACAGAAACTAAGTTGGTGCTACAAGGCTGGGGAGTCACGCGGTCTACAGCTCCTTCAGTTAATCACATGAAATAAAACAGGCCAGTTAGAGCTGCTCCTTCCTCTCCTTCCATTTCTTAATGGGGTAGGGCATGGATTGTTTTGCTTTGCCTTTTAATAAAGCAGAGCTTTCTTACTGCTCTTCATATATCAGACCATGTAAGAAGATCAGATTAAAAAACATGTACGGTCTGTTGTAAGAATGTCAGCAAAGGCAGCAAGGCTGGTTTTATGAAGAACATTTTTCAAAGCACATTCCATCATGAACTGACATATTCTCTGTATGGAAGAGCTTCTTTTGCTAGGCCTGTATTCGCTGTTGTCTTGTCATGTTGCCCTTGAAGAAAACATGCAAGAAGTTTTCAGTCCTGCAAATGAGGTAAATTTGAGAAAAAAACAGCAAAGCTCCAGTGTTTGAAACACTTAGTTTGAGGAACCAGCTACCCAAGAAAAGTGTCTGCCCTCCAGGAATATTCACAAGGCAGTCAGAAATAAGAACTATAATCAGGTACTGCCCAAAGCCATACCGACTAAGAGTAAAGGTGGACAAAGAAAACCAGTCACATATTTCATTGTTTAGAAAGATGCAAAATTGGCCCAGCAAAATTTCACTCATTTGTCAAATTGACAGAATTCAGTTAATAGAAAAATCACACCAAAAAAAGAGTCAGGGTTATTCTTTTTCAGAACACTGAAATAAAGATAGAACATACTTCTAATACATTATGGAGTGCCACATATACATTTTTCCACTTTGAAACACTATCTTTCTTTGAATTTTACCTGTATCTTTGAAATTTTTATATAACATCATTAACCACTAAGTATCTGGAAATGTTTTTTTCGTAAGTGAAAAACATAGTTAATGATTTTGGTTTTATGATAAATTGGAAAATCAGCAGTTCATTTCTTCAACATAGCTGGTTTGGTTTCACAAACCAGCATGTATTCAGCAGGGAGGACAGTCTCAATTTGTGACAGAAATGCAGGGTAAAAATCTCACTTTGCACCTCAAAAAGACTGATGACACTGGTTGATCCACAGCTCACACTGAACAGACTGATAGGTTAACATGTCATTAACAATTTCATCTTCCCTTCAAAGACAGTCACATGCACAGCTGAGTATCACTCCACTAAAATGTTTGATTCATAATTCTGTAACTCCTGGCTCAGAAACTCTCTACAGGTCCAAGATGTCCAAAGCTCCGAGGTGAAACTCCCCTAATCCTCATAGGGGTCTTCCAGTTAGGATGCCCGATTCTTAAACACAATTTACTCTATGTCTCCCTGCCAATTCTATTCTGTAACTCGAGGAAAATTCTTCAAGCTGAATATGGTTGGCTGTTTTCAGGATAGAACAAGTTTGTCCCCTAAACACACCTTCCTTGACTCAAAACCCAGCAGCTAGGTCAAGATAAACGAGACCTTCCTGCCTACTGCCCAGCCACACATTTTGAAAAAAGACATACAAATATACTTATATAAATATTAGTAAGTAATCAGCTCTACTGCCTTTTACATAGCCCATAAGCTCTCCTGATACTGGGTATTTGAAAATGAACACACATTTATAGACATTTTTCTCATGCAAATACCTTGTATATTTTGGATGGATGCTTGGGAGTTGATTTGTCCTTTAGTATGTCCTACAGTAGCAAAATTCAATAAAGTAACAATCCAAGCACATTTTTCATTCCAGGAAATCTCTGCTGCGGATGCTCTTTCTTTCCTTTCCTGCTTTTTCTATTGATTGCCCCTTCCACAGTAACTAGAAGCCACATATCTCTTGATATGATGCTGAAGCTTTGTTTTTGTGTTTTCTCATTTTTAATAGGCTAATTTCCTTTCTCAGGATGATTTTGTGAATTCTACAACATCTAAGAAGGCTAGGAACAAACTGTAAAGATTAGACAGTCTGTAGATTTTCTGTCTGCTTATTAGGCACAGTGACTTTGATCTAAATGAGTTCTGCATTCTCCTTTTATTTTTCTCCCTATAATCTCTCTTACTCACATGTAATTCACATATAAAAAGAAATAGCCTAACAAAAGAAAAAATGTTAAATCATTGTTCTGCTTTAGATTCTCAATCCCTTGAGTGGTTCCCAACCCACAAGTGCTTCTTTATTCCTTTCATTCCAATTACCATTTAACCATCAAATGAAATAACCAGCAAAGGAAATAAGTTATGCAATATATGGCATTCCCCTGGAAATATTAAGTAGCTTTTACAATAGGTTATTTGACAATGCTGAGAAACAGATAGAAGCAATTAACATCAAATTGTTACTTTTCTCCAAAGGAAAATATTTGTTTAATTCAAATGAAAAGAGAAATTTAATTACAACAGTGTTTTATAACTGCCTGTCCAGATTAACAAAAAGCACAGACATATCTCTCCAGAGTCCTATTCAATATTAATGTGGAAGGTAGGCAAGTTGGTTGAATAACATGGCACATGATGCAAACCGTTACTTTCCTCACGTTCTATAAAATACCATCACACAAGATTTTAAGCTCTGTAAACTATGAACACCGTTATTTTTAAATAAATATGTAACCCTCTGAGGATAACAAATTAACAGATTCATTTTCCCATCTTTTATGTTTAAGCTGCCAATTTAGTATATGGTTGGTCTGCAACAGTTTCATTGCAGTTGCATTGCATTGCAGGTCATTGCAGTTTTCCATACTCTATTGCCAGCTGTGAATTAAGATTGTATCAAATGGGATTTTCACCAAGACAAAGCCAGCAAATCAGGACTATTACCAAAAATCCCTGAAAAGCATGGTAGCAAGAACCGTAACCTCCTGTCTTAGTCTGCGGTGAACAAGACAGCTCCACGAGATTCTGCTTCTCTCACAAGCAGTCACCCCTGCTCTCACAGGGAACATTTGCATTTGCCTAACATTGGACAAAACCTGTCATACTGGGAAAGAATTATGAACATGCACATTAACTGGCAGCTTGTTTCTTCACTGTTGAGCAGGCCAAGTTACATTCGACACAGTCTCAAAAGTGCTGAGGGGAATTTGTGGCCTACTGACAATTTTGGTCATCTGTGATGAGTCAGTGAGATTATATTAGTCATATTAGCTAAATAGCTGTTCACAATCCTTCAAATACAATCTGATGCTAAAAGGAAACCATGCGTCTGCTTTAGGTTCTGTGCTACCCTCAGGGACAACTCTGTGGTGTGGGACCTTGCCACATGAAGAGCAGCAGCATCAAAAATGGACATCATGCAGCAGTATAGGAACTATAGTTCCTTTTAAAACATTTTTTTTTTTTAAATTAGGAACACTAACACTACGTGTGTGACAGTAACCAGTCCTCCCCTTTAGGCTTTCCATTTTGATCTTGCTGTCATTTATTTATATTTACAGGGAGTAGCTAATTAATTCAGAGTGCATGTTCATTGCGGGGCTGCATTTTCTTACACACTGAATAACAAAATAGAGATGGGTGGAAAGACTACAAAGGGAGAAAAACCAAACAGAAATAGGTTATGAATCTTAAAATACTTGTGTACTGAGAGAACAAAAAGTGAAAGTTGATTTAATTTAAGGAATGGGATTTCTGTAGACAATTCACAACCATCAAATATGCAAAGGTCTCTTTCAGTGAGACTACTGGAGTATTCATCCCAGGGCTTGACAAATCCAACTCTTACTGTATTTGAAAATTTGATTGAAGCCGGCAGCTTATCACCATTAGATAATATAATACAGGAAAAAAACAGGAACACATTAAAAGAGCTGGTTCAGTTACAACTGCAGCTGCTTCCTGTAAATTCCATCTTTTGAATAATAAAATTATTGGGCAATTAAACGCAATTGCCACTTCTGTTTTCCTACTGATAAACATTATAAAAACCCTCAGAACCACTGCTTTTTCCTGTTTATAGCAAAGCTCATCATCATCATCATCCAGCAAACTGTTTCACATAGGTCACACTGGATTTGCAATGTAAGCTTAAAAAAAGAGCTGCAATAGGACTCGCTGATTTCTGGTTACTTCTAAAGACCAAATAATCCACACTGTCAAACCATACTATTACAAATATGTTACCTTATTGAGCAAGTTTGCAGTGCATGGCGTGGCATACATTTTTAGCAAAATCGGTTGCCAAATTATGGTGCCAAATTCAGTACCTGTTTGAATATGCTTCACCGAAACTACTAAGCTGAATGGTACGCTTCTGGGCAAAATTCTCCACTTCCAACGGAACAGGCATTATTTTACAATCTTGAGATCTATTGCTCAGCTTACCTTGCCTGCATATACTGTACTGTGCAGCCCCGCAGCCCAGTAAGTATAGCATCGCCATTGCTTGCTTACAGGCCACGGGCTTTGTGCTGACCTTGTAAGGCATCAGCCTTGTCAGCCCTCATTTGAACTCCTCTTGGCCAGCCTGAAGCTCCCTTTTAGCTTGCTCAGCTGTACAGGAATTTTTCCCTAATGACTAGTTGGCTCTGTACTAGCAACTGGAGAGGGGCTGTGGGCCCTGGGGACTTGTATGTGCCAGCAGCTGGGCAGACCGGGGACCCAGGGGCCAGCCCCAGGCGAGCCTGACTAATGCCAGTGACTGAAGAGATGCGCATTACATACATATATATGCATACATAATAGCCATATTCCCACTAACAGACTTTCAGCCTGATCAGCCGGAGAAGGGAACAAGAGGAGGCTTTTGATCCTGTTTGTGTCTGGATGAGCGCTGAATGTTTCTGCCTGTGCTGAGTTGCTTGGAAAGCTCTGTGGGCACGCACCTACTGCAAACGCACCTCCAGCCTCGCTACTGGCTGGACTTGGGAACAGAGAGCTGTGCCCACCTCGTCTCCACGGGGCAAGCATATCCAGTGACCTTGAACACTATCAGTGAATAATTAATTTCAGCTTCTTTTTTTTTTTTTTTATATTTACTTGTTCACTAGCACTTTCTGCACTTAAGCAAATATCTTTTGCAGGAAGTTCTGAAGTTCCGTCTTCTTCTATGCATAAAGTCTTTGCTGCTATGCTGGTTCAAAATGTTTGCTGAGATGTAATAGGGCAGTATTTTCACGGGCCAGCTAGTAATTGTAGGACATACCTGACAGAACATACGCAAGGTAATGGTGATCAGTTATCATCAGTTCAGTAACAAGACCACTTCATCAGCCATAGGCTCCATCAGAGTGTATGTGATAAATTTTGTCACCTGCCGTAGGATGAAAGCTAATGTAAAATTTATTAGTACTAGATAAAAATAGAAAATCTTTGGATAAAAGTTTCAGCATGTATGGCATAGAAAAGACTTGCTTTCCCCTTCCATTCCAGACTGTAACACACATTTAAAATTTTCAACAACTTTTTTACCCCCTTAGCCTAAAGACTGTATAATTTTTCAAACATAAAAAATGGTACAAAATACAGAGTAGTTGTAGTGCAGATTGGTAGGGCTCTACTTCTGATCATAGTAGGTTTTGTCTAAGTTTAAAGACCAACTGATTGATTGAGATGAATGGAGAGCAAAAGCAAACTAAAAAGTTTGAGGTGATAGTTAACTGATCAAAATAAATTAAAATAAATTGCACTCTTTTGGGGAATGGCTAATGGATTAACATTGGCAGCTGTTTAAGGGAGGTGATTCACTGTGAAAATTTCTGCTCTGACTAATACTCAACACCAAACTTTGATGTTTAGTATACACAAAAAATATAAATGCAAAAGATGATGTGGGGTTTTCTCTAACAGTCTTAACAGTTAAAAATCTGTAGAACACCTTGAATACTAAAAGAAATAGGAAATATAAGAAAAACTGCCTCTCAGCAATGTTAAAAGGCAGATCCTTGTTCTGTACTTCATTACATCCTGACAGGAATTAAGGTAGTGGGTGCGACGAGGACGGCACCCATCACACAGTAGCTGAAGCTGGTTTTTTACCATATCATCACAGGAAAAAGAGAGTCTGAAAACTTGTGCTCTCACCAATCTCCCAGGTTACTTCTGCTCCATGCTTCTAACATACTTACACACTGAACTGTACATTTCTGGGTCAATTCAGGATTAAGGTGTATATATATATATTTTTTTTATATATATATAAAAGATACTCTGCATCTCTAGTCCCAAACTTTAAGTTTCAGATTAGATAGATACGGAGGAACTAACACAGGTATCTGACTCATGTTAGAAAATAAGAAAAACAACAATGCTGGAGTGTGAAGTGCATATTGTAGGATGACCAGAGACCACAGAAGTGACAGATTTCCATATACTGCAAAGAAATTTGCTTGCTATATTGCCCATTTCAAAGCAGCAGCTCTTATATTCATTTACAGCTAATCTGCTAAAACAGACCACAAAGAAGTGTTGTAAAAGTGAAAACCACTGAATGTTACAGTCATTTTACAAGCAACATTTAATTTTAGTGTGTTAATGTGTTAAGCTGAACAATGGAAAGAAACACAATCAAATACTCATTGTATTTAAAGAGCTTCAAAAAGATCAATTATCTTTATATGGATAAGAAGCTACTATTGATTTCAACAGTGTTATTCAAATTCCATTTAAGCAATGAAATGTACTGCTTTTTTTAATCAGAAAGAGTAATGCATTATACTGACACAACCCAATACGTAACACTGTTCAAGGGTATAACAGCGAGCAGAGACTAGTGGCTTCTCTATGCCAGGGAAATCTCTCCAACATCGATCTTTCTAACTGAATGGAGCTTAAAACAGATTTCGTTTTCAGCACTCCTACAAAGAGACTGGGTAGAAATAGTGCATCTCTAAAAGACGCAAGATAAAACCTACTCATAACATGCCAGCAATTCAGCGAGTGGGCCAGACTGTATCCGGCTGTACGGATGTGTTTTCAAAGACAAAGGAAAATCACTTTCATAGATTCATAGGCAACGCTGACTACCTTCTAAGGAAATTCACTGGCACCCACAACATCTCAAAGAAGGAAAAAAACCCTTGCTGGATTCCTAATCAAGCCAAGCAAGTCTGTACATGATACCAAAATTATTTGCTTCCATACTGTAGTCAATTGAAACAGGTGATTTCATGCAAAACCTGGCTTTTAAACCATTCCAAAACTCTCCACAGTTTGATAAAAACTTAAAGCAAGAGAAAAGAAGTTATTCATGTTTAAAAGAACAGAGCTAGGCCTAGAAAGAAAATCTGACAGAAATACAGGACTGTTTGTAGCATTTCTTTAGTGTCCACTGACAGCCTGCTTGATTACAGTCCTTTTCTTCAGTCAGAACACAGCTACACTCCCAAATAGTTGTGTGACTCTAATCAATCCACTTTGCGTTCACCAAGAGAAAAAAAATGGGTGCAAAATTGGGCTGTAGATTTTTATTAACCTCTACTACACAGAAGGAAAAAAAAAAATCGAAACTGAGAATACCTATGTAGGCCACAACATGAGAAATAAGACTGCAGAGAGAATCTAAGATTTCTAAAATTGCCTTGGAAACCTTGATAAACAATTACCATAAGAGAAAAAAATTATCCATTTTGCATAGAATACTGCTCTCTGGGGGAAGAGCAAGTAGGCAGCACAATTTAAAATAGGCCATTTAAAACTTGTTATACTAAGTATAGACACAAGGCTAGTTTTCAAGTCTGGCCTCTTCCAAACTGTAGGCAAAGGCTCATCTCCCCCCAAAAGTTCCCGTCAGATGGCCAGCTGGCACCTGAATCCGTAATTTCTGAAGTGAAAATGTAGGTATAATGGCCTGTGACACATTGCTCTAGAGGACAAAAATACTGTGAATGACAACAGGATTATGTCTGATGTTAGGATTTTCTACACATTGCATCTGCCTTTTCAGGTTTACCTCTTTTACCTTTCCTCACAATTAAGATGAATTGCCAGAATTTTTTGTGCACACAGTGAAAATGCACTATTGACTTTTAAATTACAATTAATATGCATATACATTTTCTCCAGCTACCTCCAAAGTCCCCTGTCTTTGGAATTTAGCTGTTTTTTACAGGTTTCATAAAATTTTCGACATGAAGGATAGTGTGTTGACCTGTAGTTTGACAAAATCAAATACTCGCCTGCATAAGAACACTCATAATAGGAAGGCAGCATTGCACCTCACTCATCACCATAGTATCTTGGCAGACATTCACCTTCAGCTGGAGAGCACTTACACCGATGTGGAATGCTTTTTCCAAGCTTTTCACGCCCTCTGAATCCTTCATCTTGGTTAGTCAGCTGCCACAAGTTACTATTTTCTTATTTGCTATCTAATAAATCTATACTATGGAGTTTGTAATTGTCCTGATATATGTTACATTTTGAGTGAGTGCCTGTAAATAACCCTGTTGTCAATAGCAAACACAACAACAACTATATGTATGCAGTTGATTTGATGTGAGAAATGAAAAATCAATGTAATATGCCCTTACTGTAGGCACCTGCAGATAACATCCGATAAAATTGATTAAGTCCTACACAATAGATAATAAAGCCAATTAAAAAACAAATGGAACATCACAGTACAGCTCCACACTTAAATGCAGTGGTAAAGACAATAGAAGAAGAAATTAAAATAAAAGCTTAAATATGACTAATGGAGGAGGGTAGTAATCTGTATCTGGATAAAGGCTTATTTTTGCCCCGTAAAGAGTAGGTGTAAAAAGACATACACTGTGTCCATATTTTACTTACCAAAAGTAAGGTTATACCAAAAGTATAACCTTATACCTTGCAGCATATCTTCGACATTTTTTTAATAGCAATCTGTGTATTCATATAATTCTACTGAGATAGAGTTTATTACTCTACTCCTAGATCATCACAATTTTAGATTAAAGATTTAATGATTTTATAACCTTCAAGCAACATTCCCAAAATCATATCTGCAACAAAATGAAAATACAGTAAAATTAGCTCCAGCTACACTTTAATGTGACATTTCCTGCATTCCCTCAAATTTTGGGACTCCATTTTGGTGCAGGTTTCCATTCTGACTACATGTAACCTCTATAATTATAACTGCCACTTTAAAAGGAAAAATGTGATGAAGGAACAAGAGGAAGAAAGCAAGTTGGGGAAAAAAACCATTTCTTATTTTAATTGGGCCTTGCAAAGAAATGCTATCCTGAGTGTATCTCTAAAAAACAACTAATTCTCAGTTTCATTTCTCTTGTCTGTTCCTACACACTCATTCCTTAAATGTATAAACCAAACAGAATCCCATCAGAATAATCTAGTTTGCATAGATGATGAGACTGGTAACAACAAATGCCTCTCATTAGCTAGGAACACTTTCAAAAGAATAAAAAGGTCACAGCTGTTTGTAAGCAAGGCTTCTCCAAAACTATAAGATACACAGATAAAGTTCAGTAATAATATTTTTTATTTTGCTATTATCAAAGAATACTTCAGACAGGAATGAAGGGGCACTTCAAAATAAACTTCAAAACAGCAGGAGCGGAAGAAACACTTCTGTGTTTTGTAATTCTCACAGCAAGTGTGTAAATCTGTGATGCCATGTAATCCTGAGCAAACATGGCATGCCCTCACTCATCTGTGCAGTAATTTACTGAACAAAATGCTTCTGAATTAGAAAAGGCTATATCTAGCTTCATTTTATCTTCTTTATACTTGGGTACTCTTGGTTGTTCCCTTGAAGATGCACTCATTCCTTTGGCCACACAAGGCACTCTTCCAGTGACATTTCTTAATTCAAATTCTTTATTCAAGCTACTTAGAAAGGACAAGCATGAGACGAGTCCTGACGGTCAATGCATACGGGGGAACCGTGCCACTGAAGTCATGGCAAAGACTGATGGCTTCAAGTCATAACCACTTAGTATCTTCCTTTTAGCTACTTGGTATCTTCTATCATACATCCGTTATGCATTTTTAATTGGGTAAGTATTTCAGCTATAGTTTAAAGAGGGACTGGAAGCCCATGTCATTCATATGTCATTTTGAAGCATTCACATTTGATTTCTGTATTCTAAATGTTTCTTGCTTTGACCACCTATATTCTACAACAGACTTTTAGAGGTCAGAACAAAAGGCAGAAGGTCTGTAGTCCTGCGCAGTATGGACATCCGTAACTGGGCCATAAAATTTCTGTCTGGCCAGCTGCTTGTTCTGTTGCTGTCTTGAGCAATCTAGTAATTAATTGTACAGTTGACATAAGTGTCTCATCTTCAGCCCTCCTGGACATCACTTGTGTAACTAGAAACTACTTCTGTTTTTTAATACAGTGTTTTTACAACCAAGGACTAACCCTACCATGTGTCAGAGTGATGCTGGCATGGAGTGTAACACCAGGGAAACATAGAATAGTGCAAATGCATCAGAAGAGTGAACCTGGCCTTGAAGAGCTGAAACTGTATTTTTGTTGAGGTCAGGAGCAGGGTCTTACATATGAATGTTGCCGCCATCACTGCTCAGGACACAGTACGCTAACTTGAGTATAGCAGTGAAAGGCCTTTTAATTCTAGTCAATCACTTTAAAACTTAGGATAAAATAAATTCTTTTAACAAAAAATCCAAACTGCCTGTATTTTGCTTTTCTGCAGAAACTCCATAAGGAAACAGATAAAATGCAATTCTATATGATACATACATTTCTTATGAAAAGATACTACAAGTGACAATTCTCAGGTGGTCTTGAGAGCAAGTTGCCTAATGAATAGCAAGAGCTTTTTAATGTTAATGAAAAAAAATCCTGTCTAACTCTTCTTCAGACACCATCTTTCACTATGTGACTATCACCTTTTCAGTTGCCACAATTCCCTCATCTGAAAGAACAGCTGAGCTTGTCAGCAGTCTGGTTGCAATGTCAGAGATTAGCTGAACTGCTCCCGTTAGAGTTAATGGAGTTACCTACTAAATCCCTACATGTTGGGTTGTCAAGTTTTTCTTAAGCAATAATATACTTGCAAGCTTCCAGTTACCAAAGGTTTAAAATGAATGGTCTGGTTTTTTTCTCTTTATATTAGACAACATGAAGTCTTCCCCTTGGTATTTTAAAAAAAACTCTCTCACATGTATTTCCAATAAACAGAATTTTCAAGGGCTTAGTGGATATTGCAATGACATCCAAAGAGCATAAGAACAGATTATATCTTTCAGTGATTTGATGGAGAATTTTAGTAGCAGAATAACATGCAAAACTATGAGAAAAGCTTCTCTAGATTTCTGTCCCACATGCACATATGTATCAACTCTTACTGACATTTTAGGTATTATGTACAAAAGAAGAAAGCAGCAGACTTCAGATGAATTAGCATACTGTCTTCCTGATAAAGAAGAATAAAGAATCTTACATTCTTGTTGTGTATCTACAGAAATTATACTTTTCCTACTAACTTTAAAACTCTACTAGCCATATGTAGCAAGTCCATCTGTTTTTACTAAATTTGACTATGAAATCTTTCTATGCATATCATAATCACATATTGATCTTGAATGTATTCTTGCATATGCAAATATTTAACTGGAGCTCTGTGGGA
>VZTL01081512.1:0-15218 GCA_013400535.1 Scopus umbretta
TTTGTTTTGCTTTGCCTTTACCAGTGGTAATGCCGTAGTATCTGGCAGGTTGCTGATTGCATCAGGTCTATGATGCTGTTTCTTCTAGTTCTGAGTGGTGAAAGTCAATGTTAATCACATGAATGCAGTAGCACAGATTTTTACACCCAGCCTCCACAGAGAGCCTGTGCTTTTTCGGGAAGCATTTCCATTTGTTTGAAAAACCAGAACTGCTTAATTGTAGGGTGGCGATAGAAGAGCTGTGCTGGCTGTGAATAAAGACAGTGCCTGCATTTTAAAATACGGGCACCGCTTCCACCAGGAGAGTACCTCATTAGTTTCATCTCAGAATGCGTATAGCTAAGAGAAGGGGTCAGGGACAGGCGTGCGTGTAAACTCGAAGCAGAAACAACTGCACCGCAAAGGCAGCAGAGGAAGAGATGAGGGTGAAGGCGGGAGCGATTGAGCCCTGATACGCAAAGAGGGAAAGGGACCCTGAGGGAGCAGTTTGCACTTGGCTTGCTTTGAATTGTAATCCACGCTGGAAAAAATAAAAAAAAAAAATAGGTGTCGAAGCTGAATCACCTACAGCTTTAGTCAACGGGTCCTGGAGCTGCAGGAACAAGACTGACTGCTGGGTGCTTCCTGGGCTAGTTTGGTGCTGCTGCAACCTGTGCAGAGCCCTGACTCAGTGCGTGCCTCGCTTTCCCTGCTTTCTGCTGCTGCTGGTTTGAGGGTGTCTCTCCCTGTGGGGGACAGTTGGTATGAAATGCCCCCGGGGGCTGTGGGATGGGAGTCAGTCAGCAGGTGCAGACCTATGTGGGGGATGCAGAGGCAGGAGGAGGGCAGGAAGGGGACAGAGGAGGCGTCAGCAGCTGAAGGAGAGCCCAGGAGGGCTGCAGGCCCTCTCCCAAGATGGACTCTGCATCTGCCAGCGTCTGTGGGCTCTCCTGCCTGGAGGAGGCAGAGGAGTAGCAAAGCAGCAAATCTGAGCAAAGAGAGAGGGGGTGGTTTGTGGGGACTGCTGGAACCTCTGAAGTTTCCTTACTGAAAATGCAAGAGAGAGGAAAATGGAGATGCATGGTGGTTTCTGACCTCTCCATGGGCTACGTCTATTTTTCTCATCCAGCCAGAGGCTTTTCAGAGTGCCCCAGCACCAGCAGCTCAGGCCCCCTCCCCATCGTTACCTCCTCCTGGTTGCAGCTCTGCTCAGCTCTGCTCCCCTCTAACACCTTGTCCCCTTTGGGAGATGCCTCGTGCCCTCGGGGTCAGGGTGGACATGCTTTCCTTTTTGCAAACCGCTCCCATGTCTGGTAGCCAGGGTGTTGTTTAGGTGGTGTTCCTCGTCCTTGTGAGCAATGCCCTTTTTCCGATACTGAGAAGGCATGTCACTGCTATCGATGCAGACCGCAATGAGATACAGATTCCTGTGTATTGGGCCCACGTGCTGCATTAGAAAAGATTCATTACGGGATCAGCCCAGATGATACATCCATTGGCACCAGTGTAGTTATATCTGGGATTTAAATGTCTGACCAGGGATTAAGGCCATTAAGCAATATAACTATGATCACCTTGAGTCAGTTTTGCATTTCTTATTTCATTACTTTATTATGCTTAAGGATGACAAGTTTTACTTTGGGATTGCAACATAGAAGTCTAATCAAGTGAGTCAAGCATTTGGTTTGGTTTCCATTCCATGTACTGTATCTGACCTGTCTCTGCACAGTTTTTGGGGTCCTAGACTGAATCGCTATTGCAAATAAATAGTCATGAAATTTAAGAGTGATAATACATTAATAGATTTTTAAAACCTAGTCTCATATATGTATATATATTTATTACTAAAAATATGTAATTGATTTTAAATACTAAGGTTTTGTGGACTCTTAGAAAGCGTTCCAGTGGATGGGTGGACCTTTGTAGAAAGAAACCAGCCTACTACTGACTTTTCTTGTCTGTATTTGCTTGATCTTTAGGAGAAATCTGTGGAAACACAAGATTACTGTAATTCTTCTAGTTTTAAGATTCAGATGGAAAAGATTGTTGGGAAGCTGAGGACCAACCCTGTGCTATCCTTTTGCAGGAGGGCTGCACCATAATCTGTTTCTCCCAGTGGGGACCAAGCTCCTACCACTGCTTTTTTGCAGTGTCCTTGTCAAGAGCATCCTGTTACCGACCCCCTACCAATAGCTAATACATCTTTGGAATATATAAGGTTGGGTACCACTTTGTGGCTTACCCTTCCTCCAACATTAGCGTGCCTTTTTGTTTGGGAATTGGTGCTCTAGAAAGCTCTCCACGGTCTACCAGTCTCTCACGCTATTGAACACTACAGTTTGGTGTCAGTAGTCACTGCGGGCAGGTAATGTAGACAGTCTCTACAACATGAGGTCTTCTAGGCTGCAGGCAGCTGAGACCCAACCAGCAGTGGTTAGACCTGCTTGAAACAAGACCGTTACTATATCAAGCATCAGTTCATCAGAATATGTGGAAAATCTGCCTGCTAACTTGGATCTCTGTTTTTTGTTTCTTCTAGGAGTGAACTTGTTAGTGGGCACTGAAAGTGGTCTGATGCTGCTAGACAGAAGTGGTCAGGGGAAGGTTTATCCTCTCATCAATCGAAGACGATTCCAGCAAATGGATGTACTTGAAGGGCTGAATGTCTTGGTGACAATTTCTGGTAAAGTTAACTTTTCAACGCGATTTTTTTCCCCCTTCTGGCATGGCATGGCAGAATGCTTTTCTTGGCAGCCTGTGTGTTGAGGGGGAAGTCCTGACCTGACTGAAGTCAGTGGGTTTTCCATCATTTCGCCTCTCTGAGTCTACAGTTTGTTTCTACAAGTGAATCACTTTCCACCCTGTGCTTGCTTGCCCTGTCCTTTCTCCCCGGGGTTGGCCTTTAAGAATGCTGCATGGGTTTAGGGGAAACCTCTGGCTTTGTTTGTTTGTTTGTTCAGTGCTTGGGAGCTGTTAAGTTAATGTTTTGTCAAGTTTCTAAAAATGACATTGTTGCCCTCTGTCATGAATACTTTCAACCTGGCCTCTTTCTAACCAAAACATGATTTGCTACTTGGGTTTAAAGACATCTTGTGTGTTAAAATCTGCAGAATGGGAAATACTCTTGCGAAGCACGGAAATAAGAGTGACGTGCAGTGAGTCTGTGTGTGTTTGAGAGAGAGGGGAGCGCAATGTGTACGTGATGTGGAAATTATCAGCGTGAGAAGGCAGATTGGTGCAGCTTTTGGCCTTGTCTCTCACTGGATGCAACTGCAGACAGCAAAGCAACAGGAGATGAAGGGTGGTGGTGACTGTGTGTTTGTTTTGTGTGCGCCAATGAAAAATGTGTTTTATGAAGCTTGAGGTTCCAGACTCTTTGGCTCCAGAGAGTTATTGCATAAGGTTATCCTGCTGTTAAGCAATTTGATGTGGTGCACTGTTAATCTTTCTTCACAGGTGTCATTCAGCCATTTACCTTTCCTTTTGTTTTAGTTTGTTTGTGAAATCAGCCTTTGCTGGGCTGCGCGTGTGTGACAGGGAGAGGATATTAAATGAGGTTTTGCACAGTGGCGCCTGTGGTGTTGTCCAGAGTCACCCAAAATTTTGCTGAGTCTCCAGAGCCCCTCTGACTCCACTGGAGGAACTCTGTGACTCTCCCAGTGCTTGTGCAAAAGGACACACACCTAGACAATTTAATGCAATTTAGTGCATTAGCGGTATTATGCTACTACAGTCCAAAGAACGGTGCCCATGCTGGTGTCGTCAACACGGAACTTTGTTTCCATCTAGAACAACCATATTTTATTGGCTTGTTGCTTGCTGCATTCTCAGCTACAGCTACGCTGTGAAATCTTTAAAAAGAAAAGATGAATCAAGGAGGGTTTAAAAAAACACAACCTGCTGTATGTCCTTTTGATGTCTAACGCAGTACATTAAAATGTAAGCTGTTTGAAAATCACCATTTGATAGTTTATTCTAGAGTAGACCTTATAAACAAAAATATTGTATAATCCAACTTGTGTAAAATCTGTTGGTTTGCAGCATACCCTACACAGATGACAAGCGTCTGTGATTCAGTCTTGTGTGTAATTGTTTTAGGTTTATTTACGTTCACGTCAGTCACAACCTGAGTACCCTGACACATCCGTTTTCTTTGTTTCCTTCAAAACTATTGCTTCCTCTGTGGAGACACGCTACATTAACCCTTAAGAAATCTACTGATCTTTAGTTGGTTTATGCCGTTGTCTCTGTCCCATCTCCTGCATTTTCTGGGAGGTTACTGAGGTACAAGGCAGAAAGGAGGCAACCCTGCCCGCCGAGAGGCAGGGCAGGGGAACACACTTGGTGAAACCGTGATGCTACCGTCTGTGCTCAATTTAAGCTACCCTCATGCTGGACTTCTCTTAGTGTCTTCATTGATAGTGAGTTGCTTCAGCTCTCCAGACAAACTGGGAACACCGATATGGGGTCATGTTTCTGCAAATGGTGCGTTTTGGCAGCTTGGTTACGGAGCTGCCTCTGAGCTTTGTCCCAGGACTGCTACTGCTCTGCTGGGAGCCTTGTTCAGCTCCCTGTGGCGCTCTCGGCTGTATGTTCCCTCATCTTTTTTGGGAAGTGATGTGCTGACGGTGGTAAGGTTTGAAAAGCGTCACCAGATTATGTGAAGAAGGTGCGGTGTGTTAGGATTTTGTGGGGTTGTCACCTAAAATTGCTTTTAATACACTCTTTCGAGTCTGGAAACCTGAAACCAATTCTTCCCTGATATATATCTCAAATATAAAACTTGCTGATAACAGAGCTTTTGATACTGAGATACTGAGCTGCTACAGCCAGTACGAGAAAGCTTTGCAGGTCAAAGCAGCGTAGTTAATGGGCTCTTCAGGTCTTACTGTTGGGAGGCAAAAACATAGTTTCAGCTGCTCAGGTAATATAGTGCTGAGAGTCATAAAAATGCTGGATGAGAGAGCGAGGATGTGCATACAGAGCACACTCCGCTTGTGGCTCCCTGAGGGTTTTGCCAGCCCAGCTGGCTGATGGTGGCACTCGGGAAGGTCGGAAGGGATGACAGAGTAGAAGAACTGGTTGGAATCTGCCTGCTTAATAATTAAAAACCACAGTGACAATAAAAACAAAAACTCAATATAGGAAAAGGGACTTTGCATTTGAAACAATGTCTATGGGAGAACCAGAGCTGGGAATTCTCACAAAAGTCACTGGCTGATGTTCATTTGATGGCTGGACCAGGGTTTTCTTTCTTATTTCATGGCTGTAACAATTAGACCAAAAAAAAAGACAACCCAGATTTTTAAGAGCTTTTAAAACTGACTGGTAGAGATTTACAAGCAGAAGGATCTAATCTCCCCCCACTCCCAATACAAACATTAAGAGCAGCATAACTTGTTGAAATGCATGCACAGCCATGTTTATATAACTCACTGGTCCTGCTCTTTTCATGTCAGGTTGCTGAAGGGCAGAGGAATTTCCTGCCTTGTGACTCTCCTTGTGGTCTAGACACTAAAACACAATGGGAACACACTTGAGATATTTCTCTGTTGTTGTTTTGAAAAATGTTTCTGGTTGGAGAGAAACACCCTGGGTGCACATCATGTGAGCCAGAAGGGGAAAAAAAAAATTAGCCACGTGCTGGGAAATTCCCCTGTGTACTGTTTGTTCTGAGTTTTCAAGTTTGACTAAGCTACTGAGGAAGCTAAAGCCATGGAAATATCTGAGAGAGAATTTGTCTCCTGGTGCACAGGGACTTGTGATGGTTTTAAAAACATTCGGTGCATTGTACTGACCTTCAGCTCCCCTCTGCTCTCTGAGCTCTTACTCACCCAGAACTGCAGTGCCTTCTGGTCTGGACTGTGTTCCCTATTTCAGTGCTTCTAAAAAAGCCCTTGTAGCTATCGTTTGCAGTATTTTCATGGGAGGACCTTTCCTTGGTCAGATGTGGGACTTCTGGGGATATTGTTTAGTGCTCTGGTCCCTTTTCCGAATCTTACAGAGCTATGGCAGTGGTGGGGCTTTATCCATTTATGAAACTTGGCTTAATAAATATGAAGTCAGGCAACAAATGAGGGTGCTTACTGCCAAATCTGCTGTCACATTTGTAGTAGAGATAAACAAAGGACAGTGCAACATTACTTCACGTTTCATTCGGTGCTGTCAGAGCAGAGGGGCTTTTAAAATTAAATAGCAGGTCCAGTATTTGAAAATGGTTCTCTAATTCCACTTTAAATTCAAGCTCAGTGAACAGATTTTTCACTTTGAAACTGCCTCCTCTTTTCCTCCTGCCCTTTCCCATCCAAGTAATTTTATAAAGATGTTTTAGGCTATGTGTCTTCATAACAGAAAGACTTGTGGTGCTGGAGTCCACAGAGCAGCCTGTTTGCAAACTGTGCCTCCCCATGCGCTGCTCCAGCGCTTGGAGCTGCTTTTCCCAAGGATCCCAGCTCTGTTAGGAGATCCCCTACTGTCAGGGCTGGGGCTCTGTGCCAGCTCCAGGACGGCAGTGTGGAGCTGGCTGGGCACAGTAGGATGGTCTCAATGCTCAGGCTTCATGTCCTGCCGTAACCAGTATCCCCTGATACTGTACGCCCATCCCCATCTCCGAAATGAGCAGCCATCCGTGAACTGACCCATCGGTAGGCATCATGTGAAAACTTAAAAGACAAATTGAAGACATTAGCTAAACGCTGTAGCTGGATCTGGCTGGCAGGCTGCCAGGTGGACCATCCTGCCAGGTTGTGGCTTCTTGCAATGCAGACCCGTACTGTGTCACTTGGCCAGCCCAGCACTGACTGCAGTACAGGTCAGCTGTCTCCTCTCAGCTCCAAGGGTCGTGAAACACTGTCCACGGTCACACAGCTTCCTCATCACGGGTGGTGAAGCACTAGCATGGAAGTACTCCACTGACAAGTTGGGTCCCTGAGAGTATCTCTTATTTCCTTTCCTTGTGCAGAGACCTCATGGAGCCTTATTAAATGGCTCCTAGCCAAAGCAGAGATGATCTCTCTTCTTTGCCTCCGGTTTCATCTGTGGGACTGTAATGGCTTTGGACAGCAAAGCAGCTGGAGGAAGGAGGATGCAAGCTTTGAGTATGCGCATTAGAGCCACCTTTTAACTAGTTCAGCAAATGCCATTAATTGTTAAAGAATCACTGATAAAGTTTATCATGAACCTTGCTCTGCATTCAAGGAGGCCTTCTCGTATTGAGAGTTAAGACTCTGAGCTGTATTTTGATGACCGTGGCAGATGCATTGTCAGTTGAAGATAGGGCAGCCTGGGCAAGTAGATTCTCTCACCTGCAGAGAAGAAACACCTCTTGCAGTTTCTGTGTGCAGCCTGATAAGTATTACACCCCTTGCAGCACAAGGGAAGGGCTGCTGACAAAGCAGTCATCAGCTTTTAGCAAGCAGATAAAGTTTGCACGGGCCGTATGAAATTCTCTCACTGCAATTTCAGATATCTACATTTTTCCTTACAACAGAACTGGTGTAAAGTGGTTCAGTCATGAAAGCGTTTAGTGCTGCTGTTTGGTGTGCTTTTCCACCACGGGAATAATGAACAGTCTTAATAAAGCTTGATCAGTTTGTGTCTCCAAGGATGATATAAGGGATGGAAATGTCCTGGTCACTAACTGGGAAGAATTTGTAAAATACATTTCTTCACCATAGTCTTCTTCACTTCTGCTTCCTCCTTTCAAACCAATCCTACTCCCTTCTGATAGCTGCATAGATAATATTGGGCCTCAAATTCCATCCTGCTGCTCTTCTACAGTTTTGTGCAAAAAAAGAGACATTCTGACTCACCGCTATGTAAATCTATTATATATTTTTTTTATCTCAGTGCATGACTCTGGTGCCTCTGTCGTGGGAATATAACCCTTTTCTACTAAAAGTTGTTTGTGTCCTAAGAACCAGACAACCGAAGAGCTGTTCCCTCAATTTTGTCGTTTTATGCTCACGTGGTAGTACCATGTGTTGCTGTCATTGATTATCAGGAAATTGTGTGATTGGGTGGAGTCTGGAGTAAAGCTTTTGCAGACGTAAAGACTGAGGGAGATCTCTGTGGCTGCAGCAGTTTCTTCTTCATTGTGATTTTGGTTTGCTCTGCGGGGCTTTCTGTTTGCTTGGGCAGGGTTGTTTTGCATTTATCTTCCTATGGAAATAAACTGATGTTTTTCATTTTGTGGCCAGGTAAGAAGAACAAGTTGCGAGTCTACTATTTGTCCTGGTTAAGAAATAAAATTCTTCACAATGACCCTGAAGTAGAAAAGAAACAGGGCTGGACAACAGTGGGCGACTTGGAAGGCTGTGTGCACTACAAAGTTGGTGAGTATCAAATCATCGGGATAAAAGCCAGCTGAGAAAGAGAACTGCAATGCATGTAGCTCTGGGCTTAGGATTTGGTTTTATTTCTAGCCGTCTTCCCTGTCCCTCAGGGCGAACTTTTCTGGCAAAGCGCCAGAATAGGTGGCAAGTTACTGGGTTAAACTGAATATGGGAGAGGTTTTGCGGTGGAATGCTGGGCTGTGAACTGGAGTGGGCGCAAACCCCATCTGTCTCCTTCCCAAGGTGGATGCAGCTAACATGGACAGTGAGTGCTGCTAACATTTTGCCACCACTGTTAGGCCCTCTAGGTAACAGAGGGACTCTTGTCAATCAGCAGCTTTTCTCTTCACTAACAGGTTTCCCTGATGTACCATGATGAAATCACATGCTGGAATGGAATGAGAAAATTCTCCTCTTTAAAGCAGATTTTTAAAAACTGGGGGAAAAAAAGAAAAGGAAAAGAGAGTGGGAGGAGAAAGCCAGCCCAGCTAGTGCATGAGCTTTGAGGAGGCATCTGGGAACAGAAGCATATGTTTAACTTCAAGATGATTCATTGATTCCCCTTAGCTGATGAAATTTCCTAATGCCATCTCAGATCCACTGCAGTACAGTTATGGGATGAAGTGTGTTTTCACTAGGCAGGTGCCTTTGAGTGGTTTTAAGTCATTTAAATGGATTTGGCCTAGAAACTTTCACCAAAACTAGTAAAAGGCATGGAGCGTTCACTGTCAGCAGAGTTTGCAGTGAGCCTGCTGCCCTGCAGGTGGGGATATGACCCAAGAGCCCTTTCTCCTGCTTCAGTCTCATAATGCATCTTAATGGGCCCTGGATGTTGCCTTTGATTTGGTTTTCTCCTAAGAGCCAGCTCAGTTCCTTTCCAGCTGTGTCAGTCAGTGTGGAGCAGCAGCAATCCAACTGAGCTCAGTCTCCTCCTGTCATGCGTGTGCTCTTGGAAAAACCTGCTAGTAGGGTGTAATCAGTAACGATGGCAGTAAGTGACTGCGGAACCAGGAGCTTGACCCCAAAAACAATTAATAATGTTATTTCTCTGGTATCATACCCCGGGGTGTCAGCAGCATAATGAAGTGGCCTGTTAACAATACATTAACAGCTATTGAAAGGAGGCTTTCCAGCAGGGAAGCATGTGAAACAAAGAGCATTCTCTTCCAGATGAAGAGGGGTTTGTTATCCTGGGCTGCAGCCTGGCACTGAACTTCCCTCTGAACCATAGATGACTTCTTCAGGTAGTGAGAGGCCTCTTTGACAGCTGTGCTTTAGTTCCTGAGAAGGATGAGCTCTGCCAATAGTTGGGCTCACAGTCTGGAGGCTACCACCAAGGCAGCTGGCACTCATCGCTTCCTTTTCTCTTTGATGCAACAGGGGTCTCGGACATCAGGGTGAAGTGGTATTTATGGATCTCAGTTGCTTCAGGCAATTTTTGGCTCCTCTAAAAGATAAATGGCTCTTTTGAAACTTAAGATTTGGGTGAATTCCCAGATAGCACCCAGAGCAAAGAATGAGGATTATCAAAGGTCCCCTTTCACGATAAGGTGGTTTTGTTCAACACCCCCCTCTTCCCCAAGAAAAAATTCCAAGAAGTCTTGTAAGCTAGACTTCTAAGTTAGACAAGACTGAACAAAAGCTCTGTTTTTCAGTCGGTACAGCTGTGTAGGTTGAGACACTTTTTTTTGTCTGTTGAAAAATCATCATGTCGTTTAACACTTACAGTTCCGTAGTCTTGCTTCCCTGCAGAGTGAAAAGGGAGCAAGTAGCTATGTCTCCCTGTTGCCTACCAAGAGACAACAACTGCAGGCTTGTGCAGTAGTAAGCTATCTAAAAGACATTAAAATAGTATTTATTAAAGAAATGTTCTCACAGGTCTGAGATTTTCACTCCTGCCATGTTTCAAAATCAGTTTTGGTTGGGAGATAAAATGGCAGAACGTGAAGGCGCGCAGTGTCATATTCCCCTAAAACTTCGGGTAAAGAGGTATCAGAAACCTCCTGAGGTTTCTCGATGTCATCCAAATAATGCTAATATTTTTTATTCTCCCCCCAAAAGAGTGCTGGAAAGAGGTTAACAAACCTCAACATTTGGAAGTCCCCATGATCTCATCCTTCCCAAATCCAGGTGGCAGTTGGAAGTGCAGCTACAGCAACACTTCTTGAATGGCTGTTTCCAGACTTTATCAGTCTCATCTTGAAAACAGAACTGGTGAACAGAGATTTTTTTGATGGTTAATTTAGCCAGCTGTTTGAATATGGGAACAGAGGTGTATTTAAGAATTTGTGGATCAGCTATGTCATGACACTTTATTTCAGATAAATTCTGTGGATTTTTTTTTTTTTTTAATGAGTTGGCTCAGGCTTTAGGGACAAAGAAAAGAGCTCTGCTATCAAACTTGCCTTTTGCTTTTGAAATGGACTTTTTTCTTAACTTTTCATTTCAATTCCCTTTTTTCCCTCCTTTCTGCTGGGGAATTTTGCCATCAGCCTAAAGTACCACTGTCAGTGCTGTGACTGGAACTGCCAATACACTGCCACAGTCATAGGCTTCTTTTATTGGAAATCTCCCTGTCTGAAAACCAATTTTCTTGTCTTGATGAGTAAACATTGCCTAATGTGGAAGAAAATGAGTGTAAATAACTGTGTACCAACTAGGTAATTCAAAACATGGTGACGGGTTCAGTTACTGATGAGAGTAATGATTTTTGTGGCATAAATGTGTCAAAAAAACTACATAAAATTAGCAATCCCAAAATGCAGTGTTACTAGAAAACTCTAAATGTATGTAAGTATGGAGAAATATTTTCATTGTCTGCTTTCCTGAAGTAACTGGAATGACTTTGGAATTACTGCTGAATTTGTTTGTTTGTTTTGTTTGAATTTCAGTAAAATATGAAAGAATCAAGTTCTTGGTAATTGCATTGAAGAGTTCTGTGGAAGTCTATGCATGGGCACCAAAGCCATACCATAAATTTATGGCCTTTAAGGTAACAGTATATTTTAGCCGTACGTAGAATTTTCATACGTCCACTTGCAGTTACCCCTTTTACAAAAATGCTCCGGCGTTTTATCATGGCCATCTTACGTTCTTTGGCAAATCTGCCATGAACTTCCTATTATATTTTAATTTAAGAGCTTTTTTAGCTCTAAGAGGAAGTACACTTAAAGTTCTAAATTGTAACTGAGCATAAACTAATAATCAAAATGACACAATATCACAACTGGTTGTTTCATCTCTCTATAAATAAAACATGAGGCAGAGAGAAGTGAAATGAGTCTAACCATCTTCATCTGAGCAGAACAAGTTATTAAGTGATACTTAGCATTGTTATTTTTTCAAATGCAGCATGAATGAAGTTAGCTGGCTTGGTATAATTACCCGACTGATTTGCAGACAATGAGTTAGTGCAGATTGAAGGAGTGTTGAATTGCCCTGAACTTTGGGGAAAACAATTCTTACTAAAACCCAAACAGACCAACTAAAGTAAAACCCACAGAGAATAGCTTACAATACTATGTGATTGAAATGCAAGAGGTTGCAGAGCAATCTGTCCTTGTCCATGAGAGACATATTAGCCTGACTGGTCTGGTGGATGGGGGCCAGAGGGACGTGGGAGGAATAAACCCATAGTAAGTGCATTAGAGCATGTTTTTATAAATTCCACTGTGGTTCTAAGCAGTAAAGTAAATCTCACTGATGGTTGTCTTAACAGTCATTTGGAGAATTGGTACATAAGCCATTGCTGGTGGATCTAACCGTAGAAGAGGGTCAGAGACTAAAAGTGATCTATGGCTCCTGCGCTGGCTTCCATGCCGTTGATGTGGATTCAGGATCGGTCTATGATATTTATCTACCAACACATGTAAGAGCTGCTGCTGGGGTCGCGTTTTTTGTTTCTTTTTGGTTTTTCCCCCTCTTCCTTTCCTCAGATGACCAACATGTCAGGCTGTTTCTGTGGATCACTGCCAGATGCTGGCAGCAGTAAACGTGGTGGAGAGGGGTCCAAGTAGATGTGGCTACCTGTGCTTAGGGGCTTGTGCCTCACTCTTTGTCCTCTCCTCATGGTCAGTATATCTCCAGTGGGAGCTGCCCATCAGATGTGATGTGGGTGAACATGACTGTTTCACGGGTAGCAGCTAAATGGCTGAGTGCATTGCAAATGCCCGGCAGAGGCTGCGGGGAAGGTGGCAGTACAAATGACATGACAGCCCACTGATAAGGTTCAAGAGGGTTGGCAAAGGCCAGGTGGCCTTAGCTGCCAGGGTTTCCTGTTGTGCATACAGAGGTGTCAGATGGGCCTGCAGTGTGCAATGCACCTTCCCAGGCACTATTCACTACAGTGCAGAGGTCTGAGGTCTGCATCTGGACTGCTTGCCCCAGGCTCCCTTTCTGCCTGTGGAAAGAAATGGGCACTCCTCGTTTTAGATGTCTGCCTTAAGATGTGAGCGTTTGTGCCCCAAAAGTTTCCAGGTCCTTTTTATCACTGTGGGGGGGTGTCTAGCTTGGAGAGAGCAGAGCTAGGACTTCTAAAGTGAGCGAATCCCTGATGTGCTGTCAGTCAAAATCAAAAATCACCCAACCCTTTCTCCCCGTGTAGGCTCTGTGGCA
Source organism: Scopus umbretta (assembly GCA_013400535.1). Lineage (NCBI taxonomy): Eukaryota > Metazoa > Chordata > Aves > Pelecaniformes > Scopidae > Scopus > Scopus umbretta. Next base: position 12,927 of record VZTL01081512.1, read on the forward strand.
TTAAAACAAAAGGCTTCCTCTTCTCTTCCATCTCTGTAGATCCAGAGCAGTATCCAACCTCATGCAATCATCATTCTCCCAAACACGGATGGGATGGAGCTACTGGTCTGCTACGAGGATGAAGGAGTTTATGTCAACACGTACGGAAGGATCACCAAGGATGTGGTTCTGCAGTGGGGAGAAATGCCAACTTCGGTTGGTAAGTGCCTGGGCAGAGTCAAAGACAGTGTGCCGGTAGGGAGTGTGAGTGTATGCACACGGGCAAAAGGAGGGTGCATCAGGTTTGACTTCAGATTCAGAAGCAGCAATGCTGTAGCATTCCTGGAAGACAGCTGTGCAACATGGAGAGTAACCATATGGATCTGTTTTGTGCTGAGTTTTTAAGAACAAAATCCAAACAAGCAAGTTGTGGAGTTCAGGAATGAAACACTCATTTAGTAAACAGCAGGGCCTCAGTGAGCAGCTACAGAATTTTTGCTAGACAACCTCACAGTTGTGGAAACCTTTCAGTATAAAGACATGTAAGGTGGCAGACAGGTAAGATATTATTATGGGCAATTCTATGTTGGCAATGGCTGTGTATCTGATTTGATGTGTTTACTTTAATTCACTTTAATTAGTTTTGAGAGTGGGAGCGAGGAGTGTAGTAAAATGGGTGCAGATTTGTTACAGACGCAAGTACACATCAGGATCCCTCTTACTGCCTGTGCTGCCATATTTCAGTGCTGCATGGAGCATGGGCTGTGGTCACATCTTCTTTTTGTTGGGAGATGACTGCTGATAGCTGTTTGAGCAACGTGAACAATAACGGAGGAGGAAATTTAAGGAAGTTTCATGCACAGCATGTTCACTCCTGAGGTGATTAACTCTTGACTAGATGTAAAAGCAGGCAGCATTTATCAGCCAGCAAATTGCAGAGCCTTCGGGGACTGGAGTGCCTGTGAAGTAAATGGCACGGAGGCAGCCGACACCATCTGAGTATCTCATCTGACAATTTTTAGAAGCTATTTGGCACAGTTACCACTAGTGACATATTTAAAAATAAGTACTTTTCCAGCATGATGGTATATGTGATATTATAGCTGTACATTATACTGTAGTAGATAACTAGATTAAATTTCACTGAAAATTAATGCAAAAATTCTAGAAAAGGGAAGTACTCCAAAATTAAGTATTTTTGAATGTTGCTTCCTAAGAGCTATTGTTCTTCTTTTTGTTTTCCTGTTAAGTACGCATACAAATCAAGAGGCAACAGCTTATTCTCCATTAAGTTCCCATATGTTATTTTTGGCAGCATTCCTAAGGCTATCCATCAAATTGCTTTTTGAATATACCTTTTCATAATGCTGGTGATTTTCTCCTTTATTTGATTTTTTTACTGCTATCAAGAACAGTTTTTTTTCCTCATGCTACTACTAATCTGTTTTCCCCAGTGACACCCTTAAGGAAAAATGCTTCATTTTTGCGTTATTTATGCACGAAGGAAAGCAATATGACAAATAATCATATTTCCACTTGGAGAGCTTAATATGGATCTCTTTTAAGATACACAGAATACTTTTCAGACCCATTGGCTTTCGCAAGAAGGAGAGCAGGTTTTTGAAGTATTACTCCATAAAGGAGGCTAGCTAATTTTTTTTCTGGTTTTCCCTTTCCCCTTTCTCTGTTTTTGCTGACAAACTCCTTCAAGGAGGGAAAATAACACTGTAAGACACAGAGCCGGTGCTGGGGAGATAACGGGGTGGATGGGTTTAGCCCATTTAAACCTTGGGTTCTTCTTTCTCCTTGTCAACACCTAATTAGCCTGTCTCTTTGCCAAACGTGGGAGAAAAAGTCTGTGTAAAAACTCATGTTCCTTCCATTTAGTTGAAGGTTGTAAGGTTCCCATTGCGTCATGAATGCTCAGGCAAGACATATATCACTAACGTGGAAAACCCATGGGGAAATTAAAAAAGAAAAAGTATTCTTAGGCATCATGAAGATGCTGAAGACAGAAATAGCACTCTGAACATGTGTGTAGTTATAATAAGTACATGCAGGTCATTTTTGACTAGAGCGCGTCAGTATATTCCTCTACCTTTTCAGTTCCTCCATGTTAGCCTCTGCCTGTCCTAATGGGCTGTGTGCTGTGTTCTCTTTCCAAAGCGTACATCCGATCCAACCAGATTATGGGCTGGGGAGAAAAAGCTATCGAAATACGATCGGTGGAAACTGGACACTTGGATGGTGTGTTCATGCACAAAAGGGCGCAAAGACTCAAGTTCTTATGCGAACGCAATGACAAGGTACAAA
>VZTL01081514.1:0-12081 GCA_013400535.1 Scopus umbretta
AGTAGCTCTTGCTTATTCCCTAGAATCCCATGCATTCTGGAGTACTCCACTTTTTCAACAGCATGGAATAGGTATAATATATTAATACGCAGATTTTGACCAAGAACTTTTAAAACACTTGGGGGGGGGACGGGACTAATGAACACATTACCAAATGTTCTGTTCTTTAACATCTTTATCACTCTGGAAAAAAAAAAAAATCTTTAAAGTGACATGTAGCAAAAGAATGTCCGTTTCTTTTCTCCTCCTCTGCAAACCTTTCCCTTACTGTCTCAGTCTATTCCTAGATTTGGAATGGAAACTAGACCTCTGTTTCTGCTGATTCATTTTGGCTCTTTATTTTACCAGTCCATTAAAATGAAAGTGTAGGAAATAGTTAGCTGGACCTGTGAGAATGTCTTCTAAGCTACCAGTAGTTTGGTATGAAGTATCAGTTAGTCCTGCAGGTGTCTAGAACTAGAGTAGTTGTTTACAACTTTATCAGTAAGTGATAGATTCTGCACTCCAGGATTTTCTCAGTGGTACAGTAATTTTCATAGTAATACAGCAGTAGCAACTTAAATTTATGAGTTTGTGTACAGATAGACTTCCAGAGTCATCACGAGCATTTTAAGGTGCTGCAGTGACAATACACAGTCACTGCAGCTTGTAGCATTGCACAGCTGTCAGTAGTGAGCTGCCTGCATGATGATTTAAATATCTTATGATATTAGTTTAAAAACCTTAATTTACTCAGGCTTTTTATGAGTGTGTGGCACTACAGTAGGATAAATGTTGCTTTTTAGAGTGCAATTTTAACTTGGTTTTACCCTTTCTTTCCCCAGTATGTTGTGGTGAGCAGTAAAAAGATACTGTTCTACAATGATGAAAAGGACAAGGACCAGTCTAATCCATCCATGGTACTAGATATAGAGTAAGTAAAGTCGTTGTTAGGTTTGGATACAAATTGGCAAGAGAGCATTGCGTGTGAGATAACTGGTAACAAATCTAGAAGCTTGGAATCAAAATTCCATAAATAATTTTTAATTCCCCGTACTAGTTGGAAAATGTCTGTTTATCTGTATTTCAGGATGCTGTTAACAGAAAAACTTTTTGTACTACTATTCCTACTATTGCTAAAAGTCAGAAAAAGTTAAATACACAATAGTATGTCACTGTCGGTATTCACTGGTCTAAATTTACAGAAATGAAGAGCGTCATCTCGTTATGACAGAGAAGGGTCAGAGACAGTGGAACCTACATATTGTGCTATCTCTTCTTATGATTCAGTGTAATGACTCGTTTTTCCAGTTGCTTCAGCAGCTGCTTTCTAAAGCAGGGCATGATAGTTGTGGGATAGATAGCCCTCATCCCCTTGCTTCACACTGCTTCATACCTTTTTCTTGCTGTCAGAGAAAGGATCAGTGTTGATTGAGCTCAAAGCATTTCTAACTTTTCCAGATGGTTTCTGTTTAGAGTGACAAAATAAATGAATTGTGATCCCTTTATATTTGTTATACATGAGGAAAATTGTGTCAAATACCAACTGAAGCCCATCGCTGATACATGACTGAGTGTGATGTTTGAACAGCTGATTGACATTATGGGATATTCTAGAATAGTAATTGAAAAAAGGTTTTAAAATTCATGAGTAGGTCTATCAGTGACTAACAAATACAGTGGTCTGGAAGGAATCTCAAACTCAGGAAGTGCTTAAGCTGCCAATTGCTTGTGACCAGGAAAAGAGTTATTTTCTCTTTGAGCTGTTTCTTACTCTCTTTTCATAAACATCTGTTACGGTAACTGTTGAAAACAGGATGTTAGGATAGATGGCCTTACAGTCTTGACCCAGCATAAGTTGATATTTGTTCCAGTTTTAATAGCATTTTCAACAGCTGGTGCCCCAGACTGCCTTTTGTCATGTTCTGGCATTGAATGTTTATCAACAGATAACACGATTTAATAGAAAAGTCAGTGAGTAGTATTATACTTCATATGGTTACTTCCATCCAGGGTTATCAGTAAGCTTTTCTAGCAATAATCAGTTAGACTTCCCAGTGTTCTGAGGAAGAATTTGAAAGCCTTTTTCACAAGTAAATTTGCCATGATGGACCTTGAACCCATTGTAAGATAACCCTCTTCCCATGCTATGAAATGTTTTGGTTTTAGTTGGGTAGACAAGATCTATATGGTGTATGAATTAATTCCTAAAACCATATTTCAGCCTTGAAGTATATCGTATTGCTTGCATATACAAGATTAATAAGATCCTGAAAGCACTTTGATAACTGTTTTTAAAACATACATAGCCTTTCAGCATTTTCTCATTCATACTTCTTCTAATCTAGTAAGCTGTTTCATGTCCGGCCTGTAACTCAAGGAGATGTATATAGAGCTGAAACTGAAGAAATTCCTAAAATATTCCAGGTAAAAGAATGTATTCTCATTTTTATTTAACACTCAAAAAAGTTTGGCTGTTTCTTTGAAAAGTATATAAAAATATGTAGTGCTTCAGCAATAACACAGCAGTATTCTTTTTCAGATTCTCTATGCTAATGAGGGGGAATGCAGGAAGGATTTGGAGGTAGAACCAGTACAGCCAGCAGAGAAGACAAATTTTTTAAATCACAAAGGTCATGAATTTATTCCGACGTTATACCACTTTCCAGCCAACTGTGAGGCCTGTGCCAAACCTCTTTGGCATGTCTTTAAACCCCCTGCTGCCCTAGAATGTCGAAGATGCCATGTTAAGTGCCATAGAGACCACTTGGATAAAAAGGAGGAATTAATTGCACCATGCAAAGGTATACTCGTGTTTTTTGCTTTCTGTGTTCCCTGCATGTTTAGCCAGACCTGCTAAACTATCGAAGGCAAATAAAACCGCTTTAGTTGAGAAGTTTTCTACTCTTTAGTTTTATGGTTTTAGATGTGAAAGGTGCTATTAAAATAATAGGCTGTTAACACTGCTTATGAACAGGCAGCTGTGGCAAGCCTCTGTAGGGAGGCCTTTGGTGGTGTAACTGATGTGGCTTTGCTGAGGGCACAAGGGTCCCTAGAGGTTTGTGCCCAGGTACTGGGCAGCTCCTTGGTTCCCAGACCATTCTCTGTCTTGCACGTGGCCCACACTAGGGACAGTGCAACGGCTGCATCGCCAAGCTCTGCTAGGACCTTGAAAAGTGGTTGTTCAGCCACTTCACGGATTGGAGCAAAGGTTTCCTCTCTGTGCTCCTGTGGAGTATTTGGGATACGTACTCTGGAAATCAGCCATAAGGCACCCACGCAACTTCCCAGCTGAAGACTGCAGTTAGTGTAAGTTTTCTTATTTCTTGAATATTACTGTTAGAATCAAGAATCTTAATGCAGAGCAACAAATACTGAGATAAACTGAATTTGTAATTTCCCCTGCTGTTTGTTGTCTTCCAAAAATATGTAAACAATTCCAATACAAGTATGTGTATAGGTGCCATTGTTCTTACCAGTGGCACATTTGGTATGTCATAACTCTTATTGTGAAAACAAGTCCTACTTTTCACTGAATTATCTTCTGCCTTTACTTACAGTGAGTTATGATGTAACTTCAGCAAGAGATATGTTGTTATTGGCCTCCTGTCAAGATGAACAGAAGAAGTGGGTGACTCATTTAGTAAAGAAGATCCCTAAGACACCACCATCTACTTTTGTTCGTGCTTCTCCTAGAACTATGTCTACAAGATCCTCAGCAAATCAGTCATTCCGAAAAGTTGTTAAAAATACTTCTGGAAAAACTAGGTGAGAAACTACAAAAGCTACAGATCTTTTTAACCAAAAAAAACCCCACAAAAAACCCCCACAAAAACCCAAAACTGTTTATAAATCATATTTAATGTGAAATTGTGAAATAATTCCATAGTTACGACTGTTGAATTGCTAATCTAAATCTTTGCTCAAATCCTGAAGGAAGGAACAGACAGAATTCTGCTGCTGTTGTGGTAAATTTATCAGTTCTTTGGATTTGGAAAGGTACTGTAGAGACGGCAGTGCCTGGCCTGCCAATACATGTGAGGGAGCTGGTTGCATTTTTTTTCTTGTTTAAAGGCAAGGCTCAGCACATATATCAGCAATGGCATTTAACTGCAAGGATGATCCGTGTAGTCATTCATGGATTGACTCATTGAGCCTGTGTAAGCTAGAAGTCTTCTGCAAATGGGGGTGGAATGAGAAACTTACAGATTCTCAGTCTGTCATTACACCATTTCTTTTGGTATAAGGCAGCTTAAGTATTAATTCCCTTCTTTCTCCCTGCTTGCTTTATTCCCTGTCTTCTCCTATCACAGCAGTTGTTTTTGTAAGTTGTTTGTGACCCTGTGCATTAACCACAGCAAGATTTAAAATACACTTTTTTAATTCTAGGTTACTGTAAGCTGATTTTTAACCTGCATTAGCTTCCTCATACAGTGTGCACATTCCTTTCCCCAAAATAACTGGTTGGGTTGACAGTATGAAGTGGAAACTAATGTCTCAGTAGGGAGAGAGTCTTCCTAGATTGGCAGTGCTACCAAAATAAATATCCTGCAAACATTCCTTGCATGAAGTGCAATAAAAGCAAACTTTTGTGGGTAAAGAGACACTGGGTTTATTGTGAAACATCCTCTGGCAGTGGAGAGTAGGGAAAAAATTGGGATGGTACGAAGGGTGCTGATCATCTTGTCCCTATAATTAACACTAAAACATCAGTGATCGTAGTTTTGAGATACTAATATATTCAGTGAAGGCCCTCAAGATAATCTCATCCAGGAAAATTACTGTAGGCCTCAAATACAAACCTGTTAATATAAAAAAAACAGTGATGTTGCAGGCAGTATTGTGTTAGAGATAATAATCGATGCAACAGCACGAGGAGAAGGACATAAAAAGAAATCTATGACCAGCAGTTATGAACATGTAGCTGTGCTAGAGAAGCCGTATTCAGAAACGCAGAACAAAGTCTCAGTTTGCCAGTACAGTTCAGATGGCAGGAACATAACTGAATCATGATGCGATTTTACATTTTTCAACACTGGCAACTCAAGCAAGCCAAAGTTGTGAAACACAGAAACACTTCTGATTTGTGGGGAGATTTCCTGAGAAGTGGGCAGTTTTTCCTTACAGTCTTCACTGTAAAAATCTGTTGAAAACAAGGGTGAATGCAGTGGAAAAGCACACAGTGATAAACCTGAGTTAAGAAGAATGACTGTGAAATCACAGTTTGTTACTAGCATCTTCAGTATTGTACCAAATAAAGACAAATCACCAATTGCTAATTTCAGGGAATTTAAGTCATGTTTGTTACATGCTGGTGTGGTGCATACTTTTACAGCAGAATCTTGTTAAACTGTTTGTCTTGACTACAAAATGTCCATTTTACCCTACTTCCAAAAGCTTTTATAATGCTTCACAGTGTTTCCAAACTTATTTTTCCTTCAGTCCTCAATTTTCCAAGATTTACTGAAAAATATTAGAGCCCTCCAGAAGCTTCAGCCAGATCTTTTAAGACTTTTGGATACAAATTACAGCTGCTGATTTTAAAATATGCATCATTAATAGCTGTTGTTTAACATCATCTTTATTTACAATAGGACTGTGGCTGAGAAAAATGAAGAAGTGCTTTTATGTATCATATGATATGTTTATTTGAACAATAATCAGGATTATAGAAACTAGTTACTAAAGGCAGACCTTTTAAACAGGCAGATAAAGATAATAGAAGATCTTAGAACTGGTTCAAGAGTTCTGTTACTGATTAGTAAGATTTTTTCAGTGAGTCTTGGACCACCTAAGACTGAAAGAAAAAGTATATCATGTTGATAATTAAAAGGATTAGGTAAAAAAAAACCCAGAACTGATAATGTAAAATTCACTAATACAGTTTTAAGAGTTTCTCAAATGTGACACTGAAATAATGCTAGTCAACATTGTTTACCAAAAAGAGATGTCAAACTAATTGAGTATTTTTTGATGAGGTAGCATTCTTGGACAGTAAAAAAAAAAAAAAAAAAAAGGGGGCAACCAATTCCACCAAGCACCCAACCAGCCAATGGGTTGGGAAAAATTATTTTAATACATAATTTATGTGCATCTTTAAGGTGTATTAATTGGCATAATCTAAAAAAACCCCAACAAACAAACAAAAAAAAACAGAACAAAAAAACACTTGGAAGATCATAGTCCCGATTGTACTTTTTAGAAATCATCCTCTGTTATTCAGTATACAGATTCCCTCCCTGCTGCCAAACTTCACCTATGTAGAGTTCACTTTGTAAAAATAGTGCATACTTCTTTGTCACATTTATATAGAGTTGCAGACTTTCTTTTCCGAAAGACTGTTTGAATTGTATTCTACATATGCTTTCCTTTCCATTTGTCCTTGAGAAGCCCTCTGTTAGCCGTAAGAACCAGGAGGGTTTTAAGTTCTGTTGATTCCAGTTTTTGGGAGGGTCTTCAGATGAGCTATACTGCAGTTATTGTAATACACCTCATGCTAGGCTGTGAAGGGGGAATTTCCATGTACACTGAGACAGAGAAATGTAAAAAAAAAAAAAAGGGGGCTGTGTGTCAAAAACCTACTGTAGGCAAAACAGCTCTGGTATTCAGATGTGTCATAGCTGTTAGCTTTTCAATAGATTTCTTTTTTTCACCATAACCATGTGATTTCTCAGGGTTTTCATTTCAAGATACTAACTTTTTTCTAGGAGTTTTAGAGCTAATTGGAAAAGCACAGAAGCTTTCATCCATATTGTTTTTATGGGAGCAAATCCATTTTCTTAATTCATTGATTCTTTTTCACTCTGTCCGAAAAGAAATGCTGGTTTGTGGTTGCCCTTAGCAAGAACAAGTTTGCAGCTGATCTCTTCTAGAATGAACAGATTTATATATTTGCAAATTTACAGTAGCTCTTAAAGGAATGGGTCTGTTTGGGGAGATCAGTTACTCAGACAATTTCTGTTATTAATCCTATTGGCATTTGTCATGTAAGAATGTTAAAAAAAATGAGAAATATGCAAGTAGTGAATGGAAACTTTTTTAAAAAAAAAGAGAAATACTATCTTTAAAGCTCTTTCTTTAAGATCTTAGAGATACAATGAGCCTGATATCTCACCAATACCAGAAGGAGGAGAGCTACACATTCCTGCATTTTATCTTGTGTCAGCTCATGCTTCACAGATTACCAGAGTAAACTGATCTATTTTCCAGCAGAGAATTAATCCAGGAATGTTTTCACTAAAGAAAAACCCAAAAAACCCAAAGCGTAACAACAAAAATCCCCAACCCTAACCCCACAAAAGAAAAGCACGTGGTTTCTGTTGGGTTAGGAAGTTGCAGTAGTTCACGCAAGAGTCCAGAAAGCACCAGATCTGTCTCAAGACTGGAAGGAGGAAGGGTGAAGATGGTCGTCTTGCACTAGTGAAGTATCAGGTCAGATCAGCTGTTGAGGATACCGCAGTCTTGCATTTTCTTCATTTGCCCTAGCGTACAGCCTCTCTTCACACCTTATTCCCTCACCTGAAGGGATTTTCCAGATTCTCGGGAAGAAATAAAGCTCTTAAGTTTTCTGGCAACTGAGAAGTTAATACCTGCGTGGTATTTTCTCTCCTAAACTTCTTGAATCTTTCTAACAGACTGTGATGTGAATCAAATGGTTAACATTTGTATTACTCATCTAGACTGAGCCCAAATCGGTCACTGAGTTTGATGATGTAATTGATATTTGACCTTAGAAATCTTGCTTCTTCATGATGTTTAATACTGGCATGGTTTCCCTAGAACATACAATTAATTTACAGCAAACTCTGTTTTAACGCTGCGTATTGTAGGCACTGAGTATGGAGGAAGAAGCATATTGAGCATAAGCAACTTAGAGAGGCACAATACTCGACCGGCAAGAGCACGAAGTATGTGCGTGCTGCCGGCCTGTCGTGCTGCGTGGAGACGTGCGCAGGAGGCAGGCGGCGAGCCCCCACACCTCGCTGATGCTCCAGGAGCTGCGTGGGCGGCTCTGTGGTGCGCTCCGCTCCGTCCCTGTCAGACGGCTGCCACCGGCTTGACTGGAATGTAGTGGGGCTCGCTGTGAGGTAGTATGGCCGGCCAGCCTGTGCCCTGGTATCACTACGTATTCCATCCTGTATGTTTAGAAGGAAGAGGCATTGGATCCCTTTTAGGAAAATTCACTTCTGACGTACCAGATGTTTAAATTTAGATTGTTAAATAAATTCACAGTGGATCTTGTATACTGAACGCTTAACTGGTGATTGCTGAACTAATCTGACAGCCTGTTGCTACCTAAGGGGGAAGGTTTTCCCTCTCTGTCTTCCTTCCCTGCTCTTCTGTCATTGGATCCCGGATAAGTGCTTGAAGTGATCCATTTTGGACCCTTCCATGAAGGTCCACAATTCAGTTTCCCGACTGTCAAAAAAATATTCACTTACTTTACTGAGCGAGTGAGTGGAATCAGCCCACTGAGAAGTGGGCTTCTCAGATTGCCGTGTCTGAAGACAGGTAAGTAGGAGGGTGCTCCCCGCTGGGGTCGGGAAGGTGATAAAGCGGAGGAACAGCGGGCCCTTTTCTGTTCAGGAGACAGTTTCTCTGAACTGGGGACATTGCACCCTGCAGTTCTCATCCTGACCTCTTCACCTAGGCGTGGGAGTAGGAGAAGCAGTGATGATTTTTATGGGCTGTATGTGTTTAGCTTTTACTAAGTACCTGAAAATTGTTCTCTTGTCAGACAGTATTGCAGAACTTGATCTCGGTGATGGAGTCCTACCATGTAAGCAGGCATTAACTGTTTTGTCACATGGATACAGCCTTTAACACGTGCTTTCAGACGTTTTAGTACATTTCATGTAGGGTCTGATCCACCTTTCTTTGCAGCTGGTAGGCAGCACTGCATTGACTTCATGGCGAGGTGTATCAGACCCCTTAAAAGGAGCTTCACGTAGAAGTTCATCTTGAGTTCTATTCCTCATTTTAATAACTTATCACTAGTAAATATGAATCAGAACTTCACGATGAACTTGCTAGCGTTTGCAGTACTGCTGCTAGATGTGAAACCACACTTCATAGTTTATAGTGTGCTAATTTATACACATTGTATCAGCACAGTTTGAGGTGTTTTGTTTTAATATATTTGAACTTGGGCACCTGATCAAGTTAATGCATGTTTAAAAAAACCCAACCAACCAAAAAAAAAACAAACCCAAAACAACCCCCCCCCAAACAACTTCCTGTGCATCAGATGAGCTCTGGCAACTGCATGTGCGTGCTCCTAGCCCCGTAGAGCGCCTTTGCTTGTCCTGCAAGTGAACGAGGGTCACCTTGCATTTGCCGTGAATACACCCGTGATTGTTTACTCTTCATCATTTACTGGTAAAGCTGCAGTAATATTATCCTCTGTCTGATCTCTGTGATCATTTAAGGCTGTTTGGCATTAAGAACAGTTTGTGGAAGATTGTGTAGGTACGATCTTAGTATTGTACCGTGTCAATTGAAAAAATATTTTAACGTAAAATGAAGTATTTTCTTCACTGATGCTCTTGGCAAACATGTGCTAGTGTTATGAAGTTAATTTCTGTGTTTGTTATTAATTGTCTGTTTTCTTCTTTGTTCCAGCTAACCACACGTACAATGCTTAGTGGAATCTCATGGGATGCGGTCTGAGAAACAGGGCTTTTTTTAACCACACAGAGCAGTGCAGACGGGCTGTTGTTCCTTTCAACGTAACTATCACAGGCTTCAGGGTTAAGATTGCTATTACTGTCTCCTCCTTGCTTTGGCACAAAAGCACGCTGAGGGTGTTTAATTGCGGGTTTGCCTAAAGGTAGATTAGATTAATTATTACTGTGTAATGCAAGTTAAAGCAAATAAAGCTTAGCTAGGTGTATAAAAAAAGGTGCTGCCTTTTTGGATTAAAAAAAAAAAAAGCCTGTCAATCATGATGAAATGCAGCCAACTTTCTTCGTATCAGTGAAAGAAAAGGACTGTTTACCCTGTGAAGGGAATATTTATGTCTTTATGTCAAGATGAGCATATGAAACGGAGCAGTAGAAGAAGGTTTCTCAGTGAGAAGGACTGCGATTGCTTTCAAGACTCAAAGTTGTGCTCTTGAAGACTGCAGAACTAGCTTAAAAATGAAGCCTTATCACTTGAACTTCAGTGCCTTCACTGCAGAGTTCTTAACAGCCTTAATGCTAACCACCCACTATGGAATGGATCAAAGTGTTAAATACTGTGTGTTAATGCTTTACGAAATACTGATCCAGCAGGTTTGTAAAGAGGGGAAAACAAGTAATTGCCTTTAATCTATGCATTTTTGCCAAGCCATACTGAATTATTTTACTATTAGAGGCATTAGAAACTAACAGTAAAAGGAACCACCAAGTTTGGAAGCGTATTTTGGGGTACATCATTTCTCTAACTGTATAATGTATTGCCTTGCAATTTTAAGTGATAACATACATTAAGTTAACAAACATTTAAGAAATATATGCACTGTTTGAAATGTAAATTATTCTTAGAACACTTTTACTGGGTTTTACATTGTCCTTTTAGTGCCTTAATTTGAGATAATTGTATTATTGCCATGTCAATAAATGCGGAATTCTAAAACTAAGCAAAGGAAACCTCTAAAAACCTATTGCATATCAGTGGTTTTTACTGAATTTTAATTGGTTGAAGTATTGTAGATGCATTTTCTAAATTAAGTACAATCTTTGAATGAGAATTCCTCTTACAAAGAAAGACTGATTCTGTTTCATAAGCCAATGCAAAAAAAAAAAAAAAAGCATATAAGCATGTAACACAAAAGCTCTGGGTAATTCAGGAATTTCAGTAAATGCCATCAGACTCTTGCTTTGTAGCAGGAATACATTCATGGTATAGGCAGTATGGTTTTATTTTATTTTATTTGTTAACCAAATACCTCCTCAGTAATTTATAATGGCTTTGCAGTTGTGTATTAAATAAGAAGCACTGGAAAACTGATTCGTCCTTAGGACGATTTGCATGTTTCAAGTGGTATTGAAAGCCGCACTGATGGATATGTAATAATAAACATATCTGTTATTAATATGGTTATGACTCTGTGCTCATTTAATGAGAAATAAAGTAATTTATGGAAAGACCCTTTTGAAAACGACTGGCATGGTGTTTTCTCCTGACTGAAGCTTCCACATCTTTCTAAGCATTCGGACATTGCAACAGCTTCTAGGACAAGGTGCCTTTGCAACGTAACGCCTAGGGCACTCTGAAACATTTTTTTTTTTTTTTTTTTTTTACTATTCTATGTGAATAAGTATATACCATATTACATATTTTTTTTTCATCCCCTTATTCTCATGGCCTGCTGTAGTAGCCTAATTTCTATGTGTTATTCAACCACTGCCCTGAGCTTGCCTTGTGATTACTTCATCCTTCATGATGGTTTGGGGCTTCAGAAATCCCACTTATTTGTGGGGAGGGAAATCTGTTCAAAAGACAAAAAACTGTGGGTAGTTTTTTGCTGGTGAGGTGTTTGGGGTTTGGGGTTTGTTGTTATTTTTGGGGGATTGTTAGCAGCCCATGTATCCCATAGAGCTAGCTGTCCATAAATCTCCCTGGGTAATTGGCCAAGGCCTGTAGAACAATGGAGTAGTACAGACAAATTGTGTGCAAATGATTGTATGTCCTTTGAAAGTCACAGAACTGGGAAGTACAGATAAATACAAGTGGGTGATGTGGCAATTTCAGCAAGTTCCTCTGTGTTGAGCTTGCTCTATCAGAAATGTCAGCAATGGATGGAGCACGCTGAAGGCTACCTTCCAGATCGCCGGTCACATTGACTGTTAGCGTGCAAAGCAACGCAAGGGATAATTACGACCTGCTTCAATCTCCTATCATGTACCGAGAGGGGAAATAATATAGTAAGATGATTAAACATATCTTACTTAAATTCATATATTATTATAGGAAATTTAGAGCAATAGAAAAGGCCTGTGCTCAGGTCATTCTCCAGATTAGGTTTTGGATTGCTTTTCTGCTTTGCTTTATGTGTAACTGGCTACTTCTACAGGCTCAGAAACTCTTGCTTGAATAATTTCTTAATTAAAAAAAAAA
>VZTL01081542.1:0-14657 GCA_013400535.1 Scopus umbretta
TTTTTTTGTTGGTTTGTTTTGGGATATTCAAAGATATGTAAAGCAGCTAATTTATATTTCAGATTTGTGCGAAAATGAATTTTGCTGTATCTGAAACAATTAAAATGCAAAAGGGTCCAACAGGGTTCAAAAGTACTCTGATGTACCGGACTGAATGAAAACTTTCTTGAGGCTGTTAATGTTCATGGTGAACCGGTTAAAACTCATCTGACTAAGCATTTCAAGATTGCAATAGAATAAATCTGGACTACTTCGGTCCAGTTTAATGATCTTGATCTGTGCTCTTATGATGCAAAAGCAACGTAAATCTCTAAACCTGGCTTGTGTTTAGACTAATGCAAGCACTCCACAACCTGGGTTCTTTCTCAGCTGTCATCTTCCTTTACCTATTTACAGAGCAGCCTTACAATAATACTGTTCAGGTTTATATCTATTTCTGATCCTTCTGTAGGTTAAATGGTAGAAGGTGCAGCTCTGCAGTAAAACTGGACCGAGCAGTGTAGGAGGATCTTGCATTTCATTCTGACTGTGGTGAGCTTTGGTATCTTGTCTTTCAGCTGATGTGATTCATATATTCCTTTTTCCTGTCTTTGAGGAATGTAATTTGCTTTCTTAAGAATATTTGTTTGGATCAAATGAGCCTTGCCATTTAGCCCAAACAGATTCAACAGGCAATGAAATGCTGTCAAGCTTTCTAGATTCATTTCTTTCTTGGTGGTGTTTGGTTGGGGTTTTTGTTTGCCTGCTTTTTAGTAAAGTGTATTGTAATGTAGTTCTTGGAGGCTCTGCGCCAAAGTGCCTAAAGGTGTTTAGTCTCCTAACTCCTGTCTATGCAGAGACATTCCCACTGAAATATGGTGGAAGTTAAGAGCCTAAATACTATTGAATTTGGCACCTGCAATGGAGCAGAGAGGTCTCCAGTTTATCTCTAATTCATGCATCCTTTGGCCTTGGACAGTGATTTTTAGAATCATGAAATGCTAATAACTGCCTGTCTTTGTGTGTGTGGAAGGTTGTGAAACAATCAGAAATAGCAGTGGGAACCATGAAGCTACTTAAGACAGAAGTCTGATTTGTGGGTTGTTCTCCATTGTCAGCAGGAATATTGCAGTTTGGCCTCACCCTTCTTTGCTGTATGCTATTGAAGTCATGCAACTATACTAAAAAGGGGAGAGTTGCTTGGATAGTGAATTTACATGCTAGCTCTGTTTCTTCTGTAGAAGTTAACTAGTGAAAACAAGATAAAAGGTACTGCCTGAACTATGTTGCAGAACCAGTGTTTTTTCTGTACTGGGGAAAAAACCCAGTGTACTACACATGCAGATATAGCCATATGTTAGCTTTATAGTAGAAATCTGCATCTCAGACTTTAATTTCTGTAACTTAAAATCATCAGGCGTTGACTTTAAAGTTTGAAAAGGAAAGTAACAAATGGCAGGTTTGATGGGTTAAATCTTTCTAATGAGCAGACATTCAATTCAGACTGCCTTGTTTGAGGTGCTAAAGACTATTATATTACTCCCAAGACAATTCAAAGCTCTCTAGAGAATCTGTGACCAAGTTATATTACCCTTACAGAAATAACCAGTCTTGGAGAGGAGGCTGACCAAGACCGTCTTTAGGCTTAGAAGGCGACAGCTGAGTAATATGCTATCAATATCATAGTATTGTCTGATCCAAGCTACTGCTGTGATGTTAATGGATCTATTGTTGTGTTGCTTGTGGAAGAAGTGGAATTATTTTGTTGAGGTAAAGCCTGAGGCATATTAAATTTTTGGTGTGCTGGTGTTGAGAGCTTTTAGGGTTGAACATGGATTAGAAACTAGATCACCTGAGTGTTACCTTCTGTTTCTTCTTCCATCTCCACCAAAATCTCCCCCCTCAAGTTTTTTTGCTCTTTCTCTTGTGTATCTGTTGCTGTCTTCAAAGATTTTAGAAGTATGTAGTGGGAAATGGAACACTACAAGCAGAGTAAGTGGTACTGTTTGCACACACATTCCAGAGTCTAGGATAAGAATCTTGCCAATACAATGGTCTGTCTGCATCGCTGTTGCCATCTACTGGATGAATGCACAAATGCTAGGCTGGCATCATGAGCACAAACCTAACCAAGAGAGGAGACTTTGGAACAAGAAGTTACATTTATTTATGTATATTTTTATATATAATCTCTCTATCTTCTGTGGTTATTAAACAGTTCTTGTGAACAGTACAGTGACAAAAACATGATCCATAAATATGGCTCTTCTCCTATATATGACCAGTACTATGCAGGCTTTCCTTGAAAGAGAGAAATCGCAGGAGACTGCACTGCATGTGTGCTCATATTTACACAGCCTCCAGACATTCACTTTGTCCTTCTAGAATGCAGGTTTGGAAAGTTTCATGCTGCCTTGGAATCAGTTCTGTCAGAATACTGTTAACTCCCAGAGCTTTTGTACCTGGCATCGCTCGGTGGTTATTACCTAGGGCAACTACTGCTGTGTCCTCTCAAAACTGCTCCTAGTTGCAAGGCAGAATCAAAGCTCTCGATTAGGTGTGAATATCTGGTAGCAGGGAAGTTACATTTCTTCATAGTCTGATTCTTAGAAACTAGTGAAGCAAGTAAAAATAATGCTCGGTCAGATGGTTGAAGAAGCGCAGTATGTTTAGAGGTAGTAAACTAAGTTCTGGATTGACTGAACCAGTGCTGAAACAATCAAAAATAAAGTTTTTTATAATGCTGCGAGGGGAAAAATGTGTTCCTTTCATTCATTTGGATGGGCGCTTAGCCTGTGTGTTTGTCAAAGGTGGGAGGAGGGGGAATCCAGTATTCTTTAACAAAGTTCAACTATATTGGCATTATCTGTGGGAAGTTCTTAAGATACACCCTTTAGGTGTGAATAAGTCTGTCAATCAAATCAGCTCAGACGGATGCTCTTCTTGTAAGCACTGTAACGGAAAGCTGAGCCTCTCCCTCATACATTTTCTCACAAGTACATTATTTGTATCTGCTGCTAGTTCTGGTAAACCTAATCCCTAATCAGTGAATTCAGAAAGTCACTGAATGCAGATTTGGCCAGGTGACTCTTAGCCATAGCATGGACTGCTGTCTGGCTTTGATTTGCATTTGGAGTTTGGCAAATGCCTTTTTAAAATCCAGGCCATCCCTGACTGTGATACTGTGAAACCTGCCTGGCTTTAGGTGTTGCTTACCTCCCAAAACATTTAAATGCCCTTCATCTACAAGCAGTTTTCTTTTTATCTTTGTTCACATCAGAATCTTATCTGTCAGTTCGATCTGAGGTTAAATACTTCATCAGAGAGAGGAATGCTTTGTTTCCTGAGAGAACAAATAACTTCAGTTGTCTTCTGAAGCAGATCATAGTGGTTTTCTACAGTTAATTAACTATGAGGAACTGCTTTATGCATGGCTGCTGCTGTCTTCTAGGCAACTCCAGGATTCTTCATCTGCATCACTGGCTATATAGTTAAAAAAAAAAAAAAGAGAATATTAATGTTTTTGGGGGGTTGTTTGGTTTTTTTTTGGTTTTTTTTTTTTAACATGATCCATATCTCAAGTAACAAATAAGTCTTCCTTTACCCTACTATCAGCGTTCCTTGGCATATGTTTTAAATACGGAAATGTTAATCAGTTGAGTCCTTTGTTTTACGACAACAATTCCTCTCCTACTTTGCTATTGGGTAAAGTTTGGGACACGCTTCTCTGGGAGGAAATAAAGAGCCAAGGTTCTAATCAAATTGTTCTGAACACATTAGAACATGTTTTGGCATTTTACTGAATTTCATATGATGCGATTGTGTCAATCTGCCTGTGTACCTTTTCCTTGTATTTAAAACTTTTTTTCATTTCATGCTTTTAAATATTTGAGTGTTGTTATGTACTGTATTGCACTGTACTATATAATTGTGGAACAATATGATAGATATAAATCAGGTTTTTAATATTTCATTTTGGCCATTTCCAGAACAATTTGATTAGAACAGTTCTCTGAATAATAGTCATTTAACCATGTCTAGGGCTAATATTCCAAAATTTAATGGAGAACTGAGACCAACTGTTTAAACCACTCAGAAGGTATAGTTTGATTTTTTTTTTGTTTGTTTGGATAGCCAGAGGACATGGAACAATAGTCAGTGAATGAAACGATTTAATCCAATACTCTACTACTTGCCAGAGCCACTGATATTTCCCTGAAGCAATCATCTTTTTCCCTCCCTGAAATGCTGAAGTTCCACACAAGTGGCTCCGTCAGGAAGGAGAAGGCAGATTTTGCACCTGTCGAGAGACCATCCTAATGCCCTTAACTCTGGTGTATCCCTTACTGAAGGGGAAGGCGGTGTGTTGGTTCCTAGTAAGCTAGCAGGATTTGTGATTGGTTCTAAAGAAGAAAAAAGTTCAGGTTTGTGTCACAGTGAATGAACTTTGTGCTTTCATATGCAGATACTTAGAATGTGCAAGACCATTAGTGAAAGTCAGAGGAAAATCGTTCCAAGGAAGTGTGCTGCTGCACAAGACAAATCTTCGTATAGTGGCAGATGTAGGAGCTGGGCTGCTGTCAAGATAAGCTTAAAAGTAAGAAATGGAGCTTAATGTAAGTTCAAAATGGTCATTAGTTAGAAGCACTGGCATTCAGATCCATGATTGCAGAACAGGTTTTGTTCTTACCGTTTACTAGCAGAAATAAGGAATAGATGGACAGCAGAGTACTTTGTGGTCCTTCATCACTCTGGCATAACTGAAAAGGGACACCTCATACAGCTGTAAGGAATCATGGCTGTGGCAGTGTCTGACTGTAGTTCTTGTTAAGCCATGGAAGAGAAAAGCAGAGGAAATCTTACAAGAAGGAACATGAGCATTAAACAGCTGTCATAAAGAATTCCCTCTTGCCTTAGAGGAACAGACGTTTCAGCATCAACTGACACTAGAGATACCAGGAAGGAGATGTCAGTCAATGAAGAGTTAATTGTTCCAGCAAAAAGTAGTTTAGATAAAATCCTACCTCTTTTCTCTCCCCCGCTTCCTCGGGTGTTGTGTACAGTAAAGGAGCTTCTACCATCGGAAAACTGACAGTGATTCCTCAGTGACTGAGCTAATAAATGGGATGAAATTTAAACTGCCTTCTCACACGAACAGAAAGAGGGACTGGCAGAAGAGGGAGCAAGACAGAGGGAAATTGCTGAGTATTTTTACATTCTAACATAGGCAATTGAAAAAAAATTCTTATTTCTACAAGACGATGGATTTAGGAAGCCCACCGCAGAAGCACAGTAGGTGGATTTATTCTTTTTACTGTATACACTAGAATTTTAGCTGAAGGATAAATTGTACTCGTACTTACAGGCACAGATGTTTTTTAGTAGTACTTTGACAACATCGCATTACTCCTCCTTTTTTCTCACTTGTTCAGAGATAACTTATTTAGCTGTTTGACCCTGTTTGTTTAGAGGATAATATTTTTTAGACCTTATCAGCACACTGTCATCCCAAAAGCTCTTTTATCTCTAAGCAGGCATGTTTTATTAATTATGGCCATAGTATCTAGATGAATAAAAAGACCGTTAAGTAAATGAAAATCCATTACGCTTCCTGTAAATGAAATAGGTACTGCTTCAGGGAAATGGTAGTGCTAAAGATAGAGTAATTCATAATTCTCTGACAATTTGGTTATTTCAGAGCAGTTTCATTAGCCACAGATGTTACACTTAAGTGTACCTTGCAAACTTTACTGATGGAGGAAATGAAGGTTGGCTTTTAAATAAGAGGGACTACACCACAATGCAGTGTGCTAAACTCCACGTGTCATTTCTTAATGTCATTAATCATTGCTATCTGGAGTAGAATCGTTTGTGCTAACTGCCACGCCGTTCTGATGTACCTGCATTCTCTCAGTGATTATACAGTAGTTTCGCTCTTGTAGATTCTGCTGATCAGTTTTGATTGTGCAGTCATTCTTACCTTTGCTGTGGTACATAGTTCATTTAAGCCATTAACGTGTTTAGATCTCAGATTTATTCTCCAGCGCTGTGTATTTTTTGTGGTCCTGTATATGCATATGTCAATTGCATGTTAATATGACAAAGCATATTTGTATAGAGGCTGATGTTACTTGTATCTCTGTTCTGTTTGAGGATAAAGCTATCACATCTTTAATGATGGTTGTAACACTTCAGGTACCCTGTGTGATGAGCCATTTTGAGTAGATAATTAGTCAAGTAAATGACTGACAAGTAAATTATAGCTAGCACACGGAATGCATCTAACTGTTAAAATCACCTGCAGGCATTCAGGTGCTGTGCAAGCCAGGTCCTCTGAAAACGGTTAAATGGGGAGATTAGAGTTTATTCTAAGCTCTACTGAACAAGCACTTCACTGTCTTGCAGGCTATAGTGCTACCTTCTTGTTTTTTCTGTGCCCACAGAAACAGTGACCTGAGGGATATTCTTCCAGCGGAACAGTTCTAGTCTTGCATTTTTCTTCTCTCTGTGGGCTTTACATAACCTTCCCCACTCTACTAGCATGCATTTGCCACAGTACTGTTGAGATGCTTATGATTAATCCTCCACTGGAAAAGCTTTTTTTTAATAGTGGAAGTACCAGATGTTAGATTCAAGCTTCTTCCAGACAGGTAGGAAAGGGATAAAGTCTTTATTCTCTGCATTGTATATCATGGCCATGATGTCCCGTAAATATAGATTTGGTATCACAGTGACTTTGCTAATAGCTAACACCAGAGAGTCTGTGCTGGGTTCTTTACTGTCTGGTTTATACCCTGATTTTCCTTCCCCCTGGGAATTCAGGTGACTTGACTGATTGTGCTGTGGGCAGTTTGCTGTGTACTTCTCAGTAAAAGTTGCTAACTGACTTCAAATAATATCCCAGCTATGCAGCTTTCCTGCTTTGATCAGAACAAAGTTTGAGGCAATAATAAAAGTTAGAAGCGTGAGGGAGTTGTGAAGGTCCCATGCTACTTTTTTGGTGTGAAACATGCAGCGTAACTGGG
The DNA here is from genome assembly GCA_013400535.1 of Scopus umbretta. Lineage (NCBI taxonomy): Eukaryota > Metazoa > Chordata > Aves > Pelecaniformes > Scopidae > Scopus > Scopus umbretta. Next base: position 7,005 of record VZTL01081542.1, read on the forward strand.
TAATTTAGGGACAAGAGATGGTGCAGTGACAGATGGTTCCAATCCTTTTTTTAATGGAGAAATAAATATTATATCTGTGCTCAGCACCTGAAGGGGTGATGCTTATGCTCTCCATGGATGAGACACACTAAAAAATGTGAGGAGGCTTTGGCAATTACCGGGAAGACAGTGGCCTGCATTGGCACAGCCTTTTACGTCTAAGATTTATTGTTCGTGCAGTGGGTTGTGCACTGAACTCTTCTGCCCTTCTACACAGTGAAATAATCAAAGGTATATTTCCAGTTTCTGTGAAGATTGAACAGTCTGTAGATGTGCCATTCTCTGCTGTTCTTCCTGCCCTCGACAGTGGTTGCACTTTTTGGGGCTAATTCAAAGCCTGCTGAGTTTGATGGGAGAGCTTTTCTTTCAGGGGTGTAAAGTGAAGTGTGAGCCAGCAGCACATCCCTGCGGCAATGAGGGCTGGCTGCACTCGTGCGGGCGGTAGCCGGATGTCCAGGTGGTCGAGGGAGGTGAATATTCCCTCCTGCCCATCACTTCCAAGGCCCCATCACGTACTGTGCCCGGTTGTGGTTCCTCAACACATGGGTGATGTTTCCAACTTGAGAGTCCAGCAGCGCTTGATTGGATGCTGTGAGTCGGGAGCATATGATGCACAAGGAAAGAGGGTGAGGGAACTGTCCTTGGCTAGCTTGAAGAAGAGAAACCAAGGAGGAGATGTAATCATGGTTTTCCGTTGCTAATAGGTACTTCCAGAGAGGTGGATCCTGACTCTTTGCGGAGGTACACAGCGAAGAGGCAAGAAGCAAGGATCACAAGTTAAAATAAGGGAAACTTGAACGTGACAGGGGTGGGGATGACAGCTGGCTGGGACCTCAATGCCAGTGATTCAGACCTGTTGAGTACTACCCCAAGTTGCCTGAAGAGGCTGTGGAATCTCCGTTTGGAAAGATTTTCAATAGTCAACAGAACAAGTACAGAGCAACCTGACCTAAATCTGACGTTTTGGCCCTGCTCTGAGCAGGTGGCTATGCTAGATAATCTCCAGAGGTCCTTTCCAATCTAAACTTATTTTAGCATTTCTGAGGAACAATATTGTAAGGTGATGCTTTTTAACTTTTACCTCAAAGTTAACATTACAGTAGAAATTATCATTAGAGTAAGATCTGGAATCTGAAATCCTATTTTCTAGTTTTTATAGTATATCTCCTGCTATACAAGGATTCAGGAAACTTGTAAGCTTCATGAATGCTGTGCTGATTTCTCTGCAGAAGGTTTGACAACATAACTCTTGGAAGTTATAGCTCCTTGTGAAGTTTAACTAAACTGAATTTGCATCCTACAGCTGCTTTCATGTTTAGCCTGCCAGTATGCCTGTATTTTGTGACTGCTTGTTTTTAAATGAAATTAGGAATAGTGGCCATTAAACGGATTGTGTCCACTACTTGTCTAGTAAGTGATGTGACTTTTATAAATAGATGCAACTTAGAGTGTTGTGAATTTCCTTACTCTTCCATCCAGTGTCTGGGGAAAAGCAGCTCCCAGATGTAGCTCAGGAAATGGCATTATGAAGTTTATGGATAATTAGTATGTTGTTGAGGAGCTAGGGCACCGACAATACATGTCATTGATTGTAACATTGTCATTGATTGTCAGTTGTAACAACAAAACACAAGCTAGACTCCTTTTTTTCATCAGGCTGCAAACATTTAAGATTAACTGGTTGTCTTGTCAGTGCTGTTGTCCAGAAGCCACCTGCAGCTTTGGCTTCTGTTAGTTACGTGATAATAGTATAAAGCAATTTTTTCCTTCTCTTTGAGAATTGGAGAAATAGCAAGTCTTGCTTTATTAATCTACAAATATTTGTATACAGTGGCTAAATAAGGTTCACAGGCAGGTTTAACATGATTTGGGTTTTTTTTGCCATCGCAAAGTCATATTTTCCAAACCAGGCAGGCCCTGCAGTAGACTGGAAACCTTCATGGTTACCTTGTTTTCTTCTGGAGCTGATGCTAGGGATGCACTGTTTGTAAACCTTTTTGTCTGTTGTTAAATCCTCTCCCCAAAGATGCAACGTAACATGACCCTGTTCGGTTTTGCTTTTGTCTGGAAAAATGCTTACAGGTGGTAGGCACTTTCCCTTCAGTGCACTCCTGTGTCTGTCTTGGAGGGAACTTGATTCCTTCAGTATGCACCTTTCAGTTGCTGTGCTCTGTAAGGCTTGAAACAACTTTTCTAAAGATTCTTAGAGGAAGGGATTTTTCAAGGACAAAACATGAACACTAACACTGAGGGAAACATGAAGTTATAGAAAGATTTCTAATAAGCTAGAGGCACGGGACTGCTGAAAATTTATAGAAGAATCAACATGCACATGGAAAATGTTACAGTGCAAGTATCCTTAAATCAAATCATTATTCTGTTGCATCATGTTTTAAGGAGAAAGACTTGTCAAAAAGTTGAAATAATTTTCAGACAGAATAGTCAAATGTGGGTTGTTATGGCAATGACCTTCACAGAACTTTTGTCAATGAAGACTTCTGAGAGGAAGAAAGCTACTGTTTAAACACATTCCTCCTGCTCCAGGGCCACCTGCATCTGCTAGGAATTTGGAATTGTGGTGCACTGGTTTTGTTGTCACAAACTTTGAAAAGGTAACGCTTCAGCTTGCTTGGTGTAAATCAGGAGATTGTCTGCATCTCAAGAAAATGGCAGAATATTAAGATAATGAGTACAGTAAATGGACTTAAAGACTGACTCGCTGGATCTGTAAGTGTAATGAAGCTTTTATGCATCCATGGGATGAAACTAAAAGTAGTGCTGCCAACCTCAACCAACTGACGTAGATGAAGAAAGAAAAATTGCTTATCTATATAATGTTGGTAGGGAGTTCAACATGCCAGCTAATGAACAGATATCTTTAGTAATGCATCAGAGATTGTCTAAAACAAGTACTTCCAGATAATACTGGACACTTTGACTCCTTGGGTACAAAGTGTAATCAGGTAAGGCATCCAAGGATGAAACTAGTTCCCCTTTCCTTCTCTTCTTGATACTAGGACACTTCCTTCATCCTTTGATCTGTTAGGCAAATTTTGGTTCATTTCAAATTCATTCCAACTTTGGTCTAACAAGCTGTAAGTGGATGTTCCGGGAATATACCTTGGTCATCTTATGTGGAGATACAGCCTAATGCAGTATGGTAATTCCCTTTTTCCCCTTTACAAAAGTATTGTTTTGAAATACAGTTTTGCAGGTGTATTTTAATGAAGATTCTTTTTGCCTGAAGCAGCAGTAAGATCTCTGCATAACAGAAACTATGAATTATTTGCACATGTGTTTATAAATGTGCCTTATAACGAACTACTAGAATAATGAAGTTTATGATCTTAGTAGGTGTGGCTGTGATTTAATTAGGTGAACATTTGGTCAAGGTCTGTCACTTATCTTTATTCTAATTTTCTGTCATTCTAAACTTATTATAAGCTTAGAAACTTCCTTGACCAGCCCTTCTTCACCTTTTGTTTTATTTGCAGACTTTCTATTTTCAAATTGCATGAGTTCTCTTGAACCAGAACACTGTCTGTCTGAGCGGGAATGAACTGCCAATGTATTTCTGGTGAAAATTATCAAGTCACTCATGACCTTCTGTCCTGGTTCAGACTGATACAAGATAGTGAAGACCTTTGATACCCGTGTGCTTCTAGCGAGTTTCTTCATTTCGGGTTTCATTCTTTCCCTGCATTTCTGGGCAAGCTTTCATGCCATGCCCCTGCTGTTCAGCCATTTATGTTCATAAGAGGTTAGTTCTAACCCTTTTAAAAAAATAAAACCCAGCTGGCATCAAACCTGATAGTAAAGCTTTGATGCTTGCTGCTGTAGCACATGATTCAAAGTTTAGTCCCCCACAGCTCTCTCCCCTCAGAGGAGTCTCTTCATTTATTCATACATTATTTAGCTGGTGGTTTGAGTAACAGATGCATGGGGGGGGGCATCCATAATTTATTACCAAGAATGAACAAACCATGGCCTGTGGACAGTGAGGACAGACTAAATTCACTGGGCTGTTGGGGGCAGGGGTTTCCCTTAAAGAAGGAGTAGGGTTTCTTCATGCATTGGGGCCATTGGTCACCTTTAAGTAAGCTCAGTTTTTAGTGACAAGGGCTGATCCTGGGAATTTCTAAGGGCTGTGCCCAAGAGGTCAGAGCAAACATGAAGTGGATACAGGATATCACTAAAAGCAGTGAAGCTGCTGCATGCAGGCTGGGGCTTTTTTGGTGCTCAGACTGCCTAATAAAATAAACAGAACTCTGTCCTTTCATTTCATTAGTAGGAAATAGCTAAAAGGGGTGACAGTTTTAATTTAGCAGCGATACGTGGGGATACGTATGCAGAGACTTAACTTGCAGCAAGTTCCTGTGTTAAGCTATGAACTACAGCATCTCTGTGATATTTGTAGGACAGCCCTAATGCTTGGGATGTGTCAAGGCCTAAACTCGTGTCTCTTGAACCCTCTTATTAGTTCTGTTGGATTTTGGTTCAGGTTTACGTGGATTTTTATGTCTCCAGCCAGGAAGTACTTGAAAAGACCATCTTTCTTTAAGTTCAAGACTCAAAGCAGGTCCAGAAGAATTTCATAGTAATCATCTAAACTAGAGATGGCTAGAGTAGCTTGAATGAGATCACTTACTTTGGATCTATGGAGTTTCACCAAATGTGAAAAGTTTTGTAAAATTGAATTTTAAAGCATAAACCAAAGTCAGACTTTGGCACTCTTACTGGTTCTTAGGGAGGGATTTGAGTTTCGTTCCTGAGTCTCTTCCATTTCTAACCTCAAGTCCAACATTCTGAGTTAAGATTTTGCAACATGGGTCTGTTTCCGCTTCTGATACTTTTGTACAGAGCAAATGGTACCGGTAGCATAAGTGTGATTGACAGAAACTGAGGCACAATCAATTCTTTTAGTGCTGGGTTTTACTAATAAATAACAAAGATCAAAATATTGTCACTTTTAATTGTGTTTTCATGACAGTGTGGGTGTTAAAAACAACATGTCACTTTGTAATTCTACTCTGGAATTAGACTTGGTATGGTAATGGCTATATCTACACATGCATATGTGATACAGCAGTTAACAGCTTCTGTTAGGAATGTTTGCCTTCTAAAGGCTGAAGAAGGACACAGCACGTTCTCCGAGCAGGGTATTATCTGGTACCTGAGAACCAAAAAAACCCACAGCTGAGGGGAGAGAAACACACTGAACAGGGAATTGCCGCGCTCCCAGTGCCTTTCTGACAGCACAGCGGGAGTGACCTGTAAAAGGGAATGCGTCTGGGATTTTATAGGCAGGCTCATGTGGAAGATGCCACGGAGCTGCTTATGGATGACAGGGCAAATGAATGTAATTACTTTATATAATAAAATGGACTTGGTATTTTGTGGTAATAGTCTCTGACTGACAGCTGGGAGCCAGGGGGAAGAAAGGGAAGGTGAGCTAGCTTTCTGATATGAAACAGAGCTTAAGACTTTAGACATATAACACAGTTTAAATTCCACATCTCTCTGCATCTTGCAGAGAAACCTAATTTTTTAAATCTCCACAGGCTTCTCAGAGACAGAAGATGCTAATTTTAGAAATGTGGCAGCTCGTCTTCTTCCCCACCCCCTTCCCTTTGCTTCCAGAATGCTCAGCAATCCAGTAAACAAGCTGTAGAAAAAAGCAGAATAACCTCAGGAGCTGAGGGTGTGGGCCTCTTGTCAATGGCATCTTTGGGGAAGGGCTTGCCCCCCTGCCCTATGCATGGGTCTTGAGTTCGAAACCAATTTACAAATAGGATAATGGTTGAACTGAGAGTAAAAAGAAGTATTTAAAGGTGTAGTAATGGGGGCTAGCACTCTCCTTTCACTGACCTGATTAATTCTGTGCCAGTACTCAGCATAGTCTGAATTAAAGCATTAGCCTAAGAGGAGTGCTTGGAAGTAAAGAAAACAAGCCCTAAATTTTCAGCTGGGACTTGGGTATCTCATTTTGGGTGTTCATCTGTACACTGAAAATCTGACACTGGGAATTGCACCCTTCTCCCCGTAATCGTGATTCTATGATCTGCTTAGGGAGTTTATTACATATTACAAAACGAAAAATACACTGGCATAACTTCCGTTTTGAAATGTGCAAAAAAGGTGTGTTACTTCATCTTAATAAGTATCCAGAGTCCAAATTAGTGCAGCTAGCAAACTGTGATTTCCACACTACTGATTTCCTTGTGTAGCCTGCATCTTCATCCTCTGCCTCAGTCTCATGTGTGAAAACAAGGCTTGGAAAATGTTTATCCAAAATCAAATATATTAGAGTTGCAACTGTCTAAATATGAGGCCTTATAGTGCAAATTGTTTTGTTCTCATTTTGGTAGCAGGTGGAGTCATCTGAGTGTGTTAGCTAGGATTTTCCTGGTTAAAATATTTTCATGATGAAATTTCTTATTTAAGAAGTTCCAGTGCAAAGTACCCAGAGTCCCTTTTGGCTTACCAAATGCCCGACACTTTTTGAAGTCTGTTTTATTGTAACTGCTCTTCTGGGCACTTGAAGTTGTGTGTGTAAATAAAAAAGCTATAGGAAAATGTTTAAAATTAGGCATTCATTGTTACTTCAGGGTATCTATATGACTAAAGGTTTTCCGATAGACCTACACAATATACACGTGTGTGTTCTATTTAGAGAATTCACTATTTTTTAAGTAGGAAACGTAAGGCAGTGAAGTGTTCATTACATTCAGAACACATGGATAATAAATCTGCTTAAATTTAACATCCATTGTAATTTCAAACACCCTCGAGTGTCTGGAAAGTTTAACAAAGCGTGAATGCTTCATCTACTTAGTGCTTATACAGCGCTATGCATTTATCTTTTTCAGTTTATTTGGAACAGTGGAGCAGAGTGCAACACAGCTGCTTTTTATATATGCAAACATATGTTGTCTTCTATTATTAATTAGTAATTGAGACCACCTCACTATGCATTTTTCATCCCTTTATGGCTCAACTGTCTGAAAACTGTGTCTCTGTTTGGAAATCCAGGTCATAGTTGTGGCTGCATGAATTACAAGTTTTGATGTTGGGGAGAAAACGAGCTCAGGACAGGTTTCACTTCCAAATGCTACTTACTACACACATTTTGTCATATACGTCATATGTTCTGTCTGCTCTCTTTGGAAAAATGAAAAGATTAATTTGTTTCTTTGCTCCATTCCTGTCTTTGGGTATCTTGTATCTTGTCCCCAGCACACAACAAAGATGCGATTTATCACGAGGCATGTTATTACTTGTTTATAAGGACAATTCATGTAGTTCTGGCAGCCATCATTCTCATACGATTGTGGTTGTTTTGAGCCTTTTCCACAGCTCTCTAGCAGCACTGACGCTAGCTTCTTAGAGGAGACTGAGCTTTACAGACAATAGGCTGTAGGGTATGAGTGTGTCAAAAGCGGTAACACGAACAAGCACAGAGAAGGGAGCTGTGAGGATGCTCCCTTCCGCTACCAACAGAAGAAAAACGGAATAAAGGAATTGTGCTAGGCTGCATTCAAACAAGAATTTTAATGCATTTCTATTTTTAAGGGGAGAAAAAAGATTATGTGGAGAAAGAAAGGGATCTGAGGT
>VZTL01081548.1:0-10107 GCA_013400535.1 Scopus umbretta
CCTCTCTCCTTTTAATTCCTTCTCTAAGTAAATACACCACATCTTCTCCCTCGCAGTCTGTAGCTTTAAAGCCTTTTGTCCAATTGAGAAGGATACCCTGAAAAGAAAGAAAACAGGTTATCAAGTTTCCTGGTGCACTACAGATTGCCCCAAAAATCCTACAGTCCTCTAAGGGATGATCACTGCGCGTTTATATCTGATAACTTCCCTGCATTTGCTCGCCTCCCCAGCCCATAAAAGCACAAAATCACAACGCTTCACACAGGTGACCACTGGTTATCGCACACCGCAGCTCTGGCCCTACGGTCCCAGCAAATGGCCACAAATATTTATGGCCAGTCCATACACAGAGTCATAGAAGCCCTCAGCTCAAGGAGGAGGTTCTCCAGTATTCACCAGCACGGGTGCTACATTTTGCTGAACAACCTGTCTTCTGTCTCAGTCACACTCCGAAGTTTCCCTGGCTTGGCCAAGCCCCTCCTATCATCCGCAAGATGACAGCGTTTTAGAGATGGACATTTGAATGCTGCTCCTAACATCACTGCCTATTTCCTCCTTCCTTATATGTGAATATTCATCTTATTTTCACTAAGACTAGAATGTTCTTCTGTACACTTGACATTTCAAATTCTTTAGTGTGAGGTTATACAGAAGAGTCTCTATGAAAAGGAAAATCTCTTTATGTATGTGGAATTTGCATCTAAAACTGCTAATCATGCTTGTCTTCCAAATTTCCAGAGCAATGCAACAAACTCAAAAAAAAAAAGTGACAGAAACAACTCAAAAAAAAAAAAAAGTGTGACAGAAAATACGTCTTTCTTCCAAAAAAGTGCTGAGTAGACAGGAAATTATTAATAGCTGCACAGGTGGAGTTGGTGGAAGTATGTGGCAGTGAAGAAGTTAAACACGAAAGCGAAGAGAAGAAGGGTACACTTGACAGGGACACACTGCAGGCTACAGTCATCCGCAGGGTGACATAGCCGAGCAGACCTTGGTCCACCCGCTCCACCCGGGGAGACCTATTTAGCTGGGGAACAGGAGCTGGCAGCAGGGATGGACTTTTGCTTACTGTTCGCAAAACCTGGAGAGTATCACAGTCCAGCAGGTTTACACGACTGGAAAAAACACAATACCTTAAAAAAGGGATATCACCACCATGGAAAATTTAAATGCTCTTATCTCACAGCCAGGGGCTGAGCAGCATTTGCATTACTACCTTTAAAGGAACTATTTATAGGAGCAGCTGTACTGGTCAGGGTCAGAGCACGAACCCTCCCCTTGTACAACCTCCCTCTAAGTGTCACGTAGATGAAACGAAGGCAGAGAAATCGGGCCTAGCATAAGCACAAAAGCAGATTCAAAGGATACTAAGGAACTTACAGCATCCAGACTGGTCTGCTTGCAAGGGAAGGAAAACGTGAAGCCAAGAGGAAGACGTGCACCTTTTATCCCCATATAATCCAGGAAGTCAGAAATGCAGGTAACGATGTGATCAAACAGCTTTAAAGAGAAAAGTCATGCATTTGAAGTACATGTTACGCGCTCTTAAGAAGGTTTTTAAAAAGTAGCAGCGCTGCAAAAGAGAAACACAAATGCTCACCTCTTCTCCTGTTCCCTGCATCACCTCTATAGGAATAGCATAGATCTTGTTGTGCATCTCAACTGTTCTCCTTTTACCACTGCGGATTTTCACCAGCAACACTCTAAAGTTTGTTCCTCCAAGGTCAAGTGCCAGAAAGTCTCCATTCTCTGCAAAAGAATGTGTGTGTGTGTATTTAAGGAACCATAAGCAAAATCTTAAAAAGCGCTTTCCCCAGAAAGCACTTAGATATAAATCTCTTAGAAACTCAGTTGGGAAGATCTTCATCAAAGGAGGATTTTAGATGCTGCCCTGATTATTCCAGCCCTTTTTTTTTTTTTCCCTCTGGTTTTTGGTTTGGTTTTGCTTTGTGTTAAACCAACAAGGGAAAGAGGACCCACACAACTGCTCCCTGAGAGAAAGGAGAAATTCAGCCAGCCACCCTGAAATGCAAAGAACTGCCCAGGTTGTGCGGACAGGGTTCAGATGGGTTTTGGTTACGAGCCCCGCTGTGGTTTTCTCCCCCCAGGCACTGGCTTGCTTGCACCCTGGGGCAACAACACGGGACCAGCCTGCCAGCAACAAGCACAAGGGCGGTGCAGACTGCCTTGCCCGGGGCTGGGATTTCCCCCTTTGCCTCTTTCATTGCACCAGATCTGCTCACCCTCTACCAAACCGAAACCCCATCGCTGGGAGCCAGTCCATTTTGGGCACCCCGCAGCTGAGCCAGTGCCCTCGCTCCAGCGACGGCACGCCTCTACCTGTCCCATCTGGCGTGCTGCGGACGAAGGTGGGCAGCATTTTCACTTTGGCGGTCTCATGAGTCTTCTTCTTCAGCCCCGCTTCCATCTCCGCCCTCATCCTCTTCTTCACCTGCAGCAGCTGCTCGTGGGTGAGCTTGAACTCGGCCAGCGTCTCGTCAATAAGCCGGTGCTGTTCCGACAGCCGGTATGCCACCGCTGTCACCATCGCTGCTCCCTTCCCACTGCCGCTCTCCGACAGCAGGAACCGCACTTCCGAGTCAGGCACCAAGCGCCGGGTGGTTTTGTGCAAGCGCCGGGCGTACCTGCGGGGAGGAGAAGCTGCAAGCCCGTTGTCTGTGCGGCCCCCCCCACGGCCCCCAAAAACCTATGCTGCCAAAACGGACTGACTGCAAGGGCAGTGGGGAGTCTCACCATGCCCGAGCTAGCTACAATCTCCCAAGCAGGAAAACTGCCAGCAGAAACGTAGCTCTCCCTACGGCCTCTTTTCTCTTGAATACCTGAGAAAAGCCAGCAAAAAGCAGAACGGAGCATCAGAGTCTCATGCCCTGAACCCGATCCTAGACAGGAGAAACCTCCAGGCTTCAATGCTGCTCCGATCTCCTCTCCTGGGTTTGGCAGTTGTCCTGAACTCACTGGTTTAGTTGGTGTGGGGAAACAGTTCAGAAACAAAAATTGCCCGTGTAGGTTATCTTAACAAATCCTAGACTTCCCCATCTGGAAAAGCTATTCCAAGAATGCTATTTTGAAATTTTCTTGTTTGACCAAATTTTATTTTTCTTTAACTACGGAAAATCTTTTTTTTCAATGAGATAACGGGAAACTGAAAAGGAAACGTTAAACGTTTTTATCCTTTCCAAAGTTTCCCCATAAACAACACTCAGCCCTTCCAGCCAGCTCCAATGCTAAGGTATATCCTGTATGCTGTGCTGCTTCTCCCCTTCTGCACCCACAGCTAAACCCTACAGCTGAGACTGGAAACTGACTTGTTATCACCGGTTATTATTTGCTAAATAAGAGCCTTTTACCATGCGTGCATAAACCATACCTGCACACTGCCTATTCCATTTCTTTTTTCTGAACCTGGAAACTCTGGCGCAGGTGCTGCTCTCCCGGTACACACAGGCCACCAGCCGCTCCCAAATATCCGCAGCGTTGGGTCCCGGGCACTTAGGTTATTTTTGACACTAAGACTCACACCAAACCCTGCTAACAGGACCAGGTATACCCACAGCAAGAGCTCAACATCCTCTCTGATTTTTACATAAATGTAAACAGCTGTTTGATTAAAAATGTAACTTTCAAGATGGGGAAAAACAAGACTAAGCCACTTTTTAAAAGGCCACAGAAATGTAAGCACCATTTTTTGCCCCCTGTTTTCCAGGTATATCTTCAGCAGAAAAGACGGAAAAAATATACAGTTCCGCACTCATTTTCAAAACAACTGAGTTTAAATTGAGAATGGAGATCAAGGTGCATGAATGCAGGTCTCCTCAAAGGCAATCTGTGGGCACAAAGTAATATTTCATACAAAGAAACTCTCCTTCCAAGAGGTCTACTGAGATCCCTTACGGTGGTACTCAGACCACCATAGTTTTCACTGATATTGCAGTACCCAATTTTGGTTCTTTTCTTTGTGGTTTTGTTGTTTTTTAAAAAACCTCACCCTGCTTCTTCAGTTAAAGACCTCTCTCCTTTCCACTAAGCTCTCCATCTCAGACCAAACCCCAAAGCCCATGTTTCGGGTGCCTCATCTCACACCCAAACTGCGTGCCTGGGTGACATCTTGGGGTTACACGCTTGACCCTTTGCAAACCACAGGCCGTGGCAGGTGAAGAGTGTTAACGGCAGGAGCAGAGGGACTCACTGTGGATGCATCTTGTAGAGGGAGCCATCGACCCCCACGGTGGTCCGGAGGCGGCCGACCCCTTTGTTATCCCGCAGCTGGTTGAGAATGGCACCCAGTGTGGCGGCTACCAGGTTGGCCGAGCGGAAGGACACGATGGTGCAGACGTGCTGGACGGCGATGCAGTCCTCGTGGGATGGCTCCACCCCCAGGCGGGTTAAAATTTCTTTGGCTTTGTTCAAACCTTCTTTGCTCCTACAAAGAGAGAGCAGTAAAGGGTACTCCTCAGTGGGAGAGCTAGAAAATGCAGGGCAGAGGAGTATCCAACCATGAGTGTCCCTGCCTGGGGTTTGAGAAGAGGGTTAGAAACAAAATTTCTTAGAGATCTGGACTGGTAAGCTCCGTGAGGCTTGAAATAAAATGCTCTAAATATGCATTCATTGATGAATAGAAACAGCTTTCAATTAAAGCCTGGTGCAAACACGCCACCTACAAAACATGCAATTCCAGGTACTATAGCAGCCATCCTATGGGCAGGATTACTCCCATATGTACCCAAGAGCCTGCCCTCCTTCAAGTTTGTTTCCCACAAGGCAACAGGTACATCGTGTCACTGGAAACCTGTTGAACAAATAACCCCTCCAACACAGACCACGTTTTTGTTGTGCCAGATGATCAGACCGACTCTCGTACCGAGTGAGCTTCCCGTACTTCGAAAGCAAAAGCACAGGACCAGGACCAGCCCCATCCCGCGAAGCCGAGGGGTCCCCCAGGAACACAGCACGTAGCTCTGGCTGCAGTTGGTCCAACAGCACCGGACCCAAAGCAGAGCAGCAACCCCGTGACAGCTCCTTCAGTGCACCCCCAAGAAAGTTAGCAGCTTCCAAGCACTTTTACAGACCTGGAGGAATTGAATGCTTTTTCATCACACTGATGCTTTAGACTTCAAACAGCCTCTCCTCTCTGGAGCAGGAAGCACCAGCCCCACAATTCAGCACAGGCCCAAGCGTACACCTAATCCCACGCTTGCTTGCTCATACGTCTCAATAAATTAAGCCCAGTGTGAAGAACAAAACCCTGAGTGAAGTTTGTCTAAGTGATTTCATCCCAATGAGTCTCTTTTCAGACTTTTACAACCCCACTGAATTTCTGCCTCTTGCACTGCATTTTCCTACATTAACACCCAGCCTGAGAGCAAAGTTTCTGGCAAAACTTATCCACGTCTCTCGGTCATTTCCCAGACAAAAACACAAGGAGTATATCTTGTCATTACTAACTGCACTCCATACATCTTTTTAAGGACTCCTAGCATCAGCTAGAAATTTGAAGCTGCACAGGGACGTGTCTCTACTTGTAACCAAAGTGCTCTTCAGGGAGTGAGGTGGGATTTCAGAGCAAATTTTGCTCTTAATAACTGAATTTCTCAATAACGGCATTTTTCTCATTGTTGTTCAACATTACAACGGTCCGTTACACGGACCTCTGCGGGTAAGACGGATGAACGCACACATTTAGTGGAAAGCTGTTCAGATAAAGACGGTCTGCAGGGACAGCAGCAAAACGGGGCAGGGGGACAACAGGCACTGTAGAAGTTACTGGCTGTTCCCTTGCTGTTGCACTCGCAATCAACAGTACCTCTATGCACGAGCACCAAAATCGGCAGCGCTCTGAAAAGAAAAGCCGGCCCAATGACTACAGTACAAACTATCCCAGTGATGTGAATTTTAAAAACGCAGGGGGAAGAGCCAGTAAGTACTGACCAAAGGGGTGATGACACCACAAGAAACCAACTGGCGCATAGCTCAGAGGTCGCCACGTAGCACCCGGCGCTGCCTACGAGACTGAATGCTCTGCCTTGTCACGCTTGTTTTCTTTCTGCCCAGCGATCCCGTGGATACAGCAAGGAGCAACGCAAGTATTTGCTAGGCGGCACTAAGCCAGTTCACTCCCGTGTTTAGCTGCAGGGTAGCAACTTCTGAGTTTTTGCGAGCCGGGCAAGAGGTAGCACAGCACATACCCTGCAGCTGCACAGACTGGTAGGCTTTCATAGTTCATCCCAACACAGAAAAAGGGATAAATCTTGGGGAGGAGGGCACAGACTGTCTTGCTGGGGGGTCCCCACATACCAGCTCTGCACTTGCGCTGGAGGATGGCAGCCACCCCGAATGCAGCACATCTCCCCACAAAGCAAAAAGAGATGCTGGAAAATTAACGTTCAGAGTCACTGTGAAACCCCAGGGGGTGAAAAGGGATAGGTACTCACTTTTCTATGGCAGAAACGTGCTTCGTCTCAAACTTCCCTTTGGTGAGAAGCTCAGGGGTGATTCTCCCCTCAAAAAGCAGCCCCTCCTTGGCCATTTTCACCAGGATGAGCCTTACCAGCTCCCCCATGTACAGCCCGCTGACCATCTTCTCAAACCTGCGGGAGAGGACAGCAGCAGTCACCCACCTGTCCACGGACAACACTGGAAGGCAGAGCCCAGCGGTGCCACCACACCGCCCGGCCCAGCCTGCGGTTTGCCTCCCCATGGGCGCGAGCTATCTTGAACTGCTGAATTCACACCACCAGTGAAAAAGGGAGCACGGAGCAGAAAACAAAAGAAGCGAAGCTCACAAATAACTGCCTCACTCACAGCTGCTTCCCAGGATTAAGGGATCCGCGGTCAATCTCTCGATCAAACTCAGTCCTGATGTCTTCTAGCGAGCCATCATCTCCAAAGGCCCCCCACTCCGTGTTAATGCACATCCTGCCCTCGTCCCCTTCCACCAGGTCGATGTGCCGCATCTCCTCCATGTAACAGGCGTTCGTGCCAGTGCCTTTAGGGAAAAGACATCGGAAGGTGCTAACCAAACAGGCCAGGCAAAGGGAGAAAAGCCACATGCATGCTGCAGCAGCAGTGTGCGTTACCAATGATCAAGCCAACTTCGCAACGCTGGTCATCAAAACCACAGGTCATCATAGTCCCGACGGTGTCATTCACAACAGCCATGATATCTGCATCGTAGTCCTGATGGAGGAACAAAACATTACTTGGACCATATGGCCTCTCTGGAGAACACTGCTTGTGTTTTATCACCGGTTTGTTTATATCAACTAATCTCACAAGGAACGGGAGACAAACAATTTGTCTGAATACCACAGCTCATCTTTTTAAACATCACCTGTTCCGCCTGCCAGTTCCCTATCCCATTTACCCAAGAAGACAACGAGAGAGGACTAATGCACCGGGCAAACAATAAAACAGCAGTAGAGCAATTCTAGAGCGCAAAGACCTGCTCTCACATACGCACCCTTCGGCAGGAAAGAAAAGGGCTATACATTAGGGAGGGAGGAACTCTGCAGCTAAACATCATGGAGTAATTTGATGCAGTTGCTTGAGGAGTCAATCTAGAAAACATTCCCCAGTTACATATTTCTCATAGAACTCACTTAAAACATCTAGGAGTTTTATTTCAAGTGAAGATTTTAACACAAAAATATAAGCAAATAATGCAATTACATAAACTATCCAAATGACATGCACTCAGTCCTTTCCAGCTTCTTCAGTGTGTTCTTCTACCTGACACCAAGCTGATGACAGTAACTGACTATAGTAATGTTGTTCGGTGATAGTAAAACTCAGGTTTGCTTAAGAATCCACAACTTCCCAAATAGAGCAAATACTGCCCAGTTTCCAATGAATTTGGATGCTGAATCATCAACATATCACCTGGCTGCAAGCATTACGCAAACCCAAATTCATTCCATCTCGCGCTCTGTGCCTTTTTATTTGTTTCAACCAGCAAGCTGGCCATCCTCACTCTCTATAAAATCACCAGCGAGAAACTGCAGGGAGCAACACAGCTCACTGAGCCTGAAATCCCCCTTCTCTTCCACTCTGCTCCTCTCCTGCTCCCAAGCAAGGCAGCTGCACAGCTCCGCTGAGCCCAGACCACGAGACGCAGTTTCTCAGGGATGCAACGTGTCGGTGTCGCTGAAAAGCTACGGCACTGACACGCAGCGCTTTCTCAGTTTTTGGAGAGTGATAAAATTGCTGAAGATTGCCAGCGACAAACCACAACACAGCAGCTCAGTTTTGTGCTATGAGGAAAATCACAGCTTTCACACAGCAACTCTGACGTTGCTCTGTTTTCCCAGCAAATGGCAAAACCACACATCTTCACACAAGAAAGCAGAGCTGCACCGTCATTCAGATCACACACTCAAGTCAGTGACATGAAAGGTGGTCCCTGACAAAAAAAAAAAAAAGCCAGTTTTCTGTGATACAGAGTTAAAAAAGACAATGAAGCACAATTTACCCCACGCTTTTTGATGGCCCTGTTAAGCAGCCTCACGACATCTGCTCCCTCCACTCCGCTTGCTTTGAAGCGCTTCGTCCAGGTTATCAGAATACCCTGATAAAACAAGAGAGCAATATTCAACAGGATGCCACCATAAGACACTTTTTTTTTTTTTCCTTAAAAACAAGAGTTTATACTTCAAATGCACTTATACTTTCTTATATGATCTAAGAACCCAACCTGAGACAACTGGCAGTTTTCGATTCTCATTACAGTAAGCTGAAAGATGGGAAATTGTTTTCCCCTCCCTTACAAAAAAATGGTTTGTTTCCATTTTGTATTTTCAGCCCAGTCTTCTCCCCATTACTCCTCGACAGTTTTTCTTGGAAAACCATTTAATCCTTTTGGGCCATGGAAATTGACTGCTTTCAGAAAAAGCTGACTGCGCGGGATCGACTAAAGAGAAGGGCTGTGATGTTTGTACGTCCGGGACTCGGCTGCGGCGGGGATCAGACTGCTGCATGTTTGCTGCCTGGAGTCCCAGCTGTCCAGGCTTGTTTCACTGTGGAATCATGTTTATGGGTTGAGGCATAATGGAAATGCTGGAAATGTAGCAATGTATGTCCCCAATTTACAGCATGAATCAAAAGGAAATCTTGCTACTGAATTCCTTGTCTGCAAACTGTCATAAAGAGCCTGCAAATCCCCCAAGGTAATGACTACGTCTGATGATTTTTTTTTTTTCTATTTAGATAATGCCGAGCTGATTCAGAGCATTCAGTATATACGTAAATAATAATAATAAAAGAAAGAAAAGAACATTGACAGTAGTCAACAGGAAAGACGACTGAAATCAGCTCAGCTTTTCATACCCACCACAATGTTTACATCTATCACAACAGGAGTCCGAGAAGCTAAAAACCAGAAAAGCTGAAGCCTATAGGCACAACCAGCCATTGCCCAGGTTTACTTTTGCCCACAATCTCAGCTTAAAAATCAACCACGTGTCTTGTGCACATTCGCCCTCCCAACTGGGCTAGCTGCAGGGGACAGAGGGGTCAGGGCAGCTCTTTCCAGACCAGGAGGTATTCTCCTACCACTAAACCACAAACTCAGTTTGCCTAAGTTTTGCCACTGTGCTGCCCTCGTTAACATCATTTAGAAACCCAGCAAAGCTTGGTGCTGCTGCACAGGGAAACCATGGGCAAAGCCCACTCTGCAGGCACAGCTTTAATGGGCAAAAGGGCCCCTTGCTCCTCGTAACTTTTGTCATTCAGGAAACTGGTCAAACCACGCTGGCGAAGAGCAGCTCCTCCCAGCGTGTCCGGCTGCTGTGCTGGAAGGATTTTCTACTTTGCCAGCAAGGCCTTGGCAGCAGGGAGGAGCCCCTGGAGGGCAGCAGGGTTGAGCGGGACCCAACCACGCGGTGCCACCTTGTCACCCTTGGAGAAACCAGGGACCACCCTGCCTGCTTCTGCTCACCAAGCACAAGAAACCAACACCTGGGCAAGCACAGTCTCACGGAAGCAGCAATCCAGGAAGAAGCCTAGCCCGCAGAATCCAGAAAAACATATTTTTCAAACACCTAAAATATCACAAAAACTCTCAGAAAGAGAGGGGGTGTTTTTTGGGGTTTTTTT
>VZTL01081549.1:0-15891 GCA_013400535.1 Scopus umbretta
TTTTTTTTTACAAATATGTAAATCCAATTTTTCCCCTTGAATAGAAACAACAGTATCTGGCTTTTGATCCTGATTAATGGTGAAAACAGACACTGACATACCTGAATATTTCTGGGAATGTAGATATAATTTTCTGAAATTTGTCACGCAATATTTTGGGAATATTTTTTTCTTATTTTAGACAAAAATAAGCAGGTATGATGGACACAAACAGGGAAAATAAGGGTTACCCAATATTTAACCAATTATTTAACCAAAGAAACAGCTAGAAACATCTGTTGTAGAAGACTGCAGCCTAGATATGAGTGGAGAAACAGAAGAAACTGTAGGTTACCTTGGAAAGAGCTGCTGAACTGTGGAGGCGTTATGGAGGGACCAATGTAATAAAGGAGACTAATTGACTGAGAAAGTAAGAACCATCCCACGGAACTGGGTGAAAGTCTATAGATGCAGTCTTTGAATATTGAATAAAAGGACATAGTTGAAACCCAAAAGAAAAGCTGCACTTATATTTTCCTACATTGCCTTTCCTGCAGAAATAGAAATGGGACCTCTGCATGGAAGGGGTTAAAGACTCATTAACCTACACAGGGGAAAAGCTCCGTTATAGCATATAACCTTCTAAACCTTGGGCTTCGACCTGAACTCTGTTTTCCATGAAGTTGGAGACCTAAACTGACTGCAGTGAGGGATGACGGAGTATGAAGCCTGATCAAAGTGAGTACTGTTTAGTACCACTACAAACTGAAAAAAATGCTTTATAGGTGATATATCTTCCAGTGTCGAGAGACTGCATCCATACATTAAAAGCAGCAGTCCACTGCTCTCCAAAGCACCTTACATGGAAAACAGTTTTATCTGCACTAGAAAGGGAAACTTAAGACAACTGGCAGGAGTAGTACTTCCACGGAGAGTACAAGTCAACTATAAAATGCACCACTAGTTTAAAATGAAAGACTATATTGTTCTGTATTAATAAATTGATATGTATGTCAGGGACTCCATCACAGATATGGTAAAAATGATACAGTGTCTCTCAAACTGTTAAAACTCAGGGCTAGAACAAAAGTGAACACAAAAGGTAATGGCAGAAGAGGTGTAAAGAATAGAAAACTCAGAAAAGAAGCATTAAAATGACGCAGAGGATAGGATAGAAAAAAACAATTACTAAGGCCGATGGAAGTTTAAAAAGTTAGTAAATACTGATGAGTGATTAAAGCATGTGCAATCAGAACATTGTAAGAAAACAATAGGAGTAATTCCTCTGACCACTGGTGACACTACTTTGTTTTGATAATTTTATGTAGAAAAAAATGTATGAATTACAAAAGGGATGGACTCAGTGCAGCCTGAGGGAGGTGTTATATTCTTGTCTTTAAAATTTTGATCAAATTAATTAATGCAACCACTTTACATTCACTGTATATCATAAGTTTTCATAAGTTTTAAGGATTTTTTCCTTAATTTTAACAGATAAAATAATATAGAGAGATATATAGGAAAAATAATTGCATAATTAAAATTTAGCTAAAGAGAATAGTAAAAGTTAATGAAAAATTCTAATAAAATAGAGAAAAACTGAACTTTTTCTAAAATAAGGATGTGTGTTGACAAAAAGAGAAATACTCCTTTTTTGTATGGAAAGGAAGAAAAGACAAAGACCTTAAAATGTGGAGTACTGTGTTACTTAGAACACGTACTAAGGATCTGAAATATCCAGCTTCAGTCAAGAAACTTGAAACAAGAAACATAAGTCTCCTGCATGCATACAAGTTAACCATCAGAACAATGATTGTGAAGAAAAAAAAGATTTCATTTTTTTTCTGTTTCAGGAGAAAACAACTTGTAGGGCTCCAAATGAGTGAAATGGAACTTATGTTGTACTTAAAAATTTCCTTGAAGTAAAAGGGAGTAATTATCTGGTACACTCCAGATACTGAAGAATGAAAACATGTATTTCACATTAATAGAGCTTTATGTGTTTAAAAAAAAAAACAGTATGTAAAAGAGCATTAGACTCATGCTGAGTAGGAGGGGACAGGGAAAAAAGCAATATGTTCTGGTAACAGAAATGAGATGTTGTACTTTAAAGTTACTTATTCTTACACACACACACACACACAGAGATGTTGGATTTTCTTTCCTTTCCTCTGTTGCTTCACTAAGTCTCTTAAACTCATCCTGGTATCTCTTCTAGAAGTAATAAAACATGCTGTCATGAGTCCTCTATATATTATTCAGGCAAAATAAAAAGCTAAAAATTGTAAGCAATTTGTTCATGTCTTTGGGGAAATAAAAGAAATGAATGTAAATAAGCATTTTAAATGAGTTTTTGTCCTGCCTGACCTTTGAAAAAAACTCTTACTTAATAATACCAGCAGAGCTGATTATCAAATAAATTAGATTTGTCCAAATACAGTTGCACAGTTTTCAGTTCCATGTAATTAGGAATATAAGATGCATTGTTAGTAGTGGCTGGCAGTAGTAATACTTAGTCTAAATCAAATCCTCTGTCTTGGGCAAATATGCACCTTATCAAGAGAGCATTCTTGCCTTGAACTGTTTACAATCTAAGACCTACATCCCAGAAACACTTATACAGGAGATTAACTTCAAGCTTCTGAGTAGTCCCACTGTTCATCTGATTTTCTGCTTCTGTGTCAATGTAATCATACACATTTACACAGATGAGGGTCCACATAGACAAGACAGATAAAGAAGAAGGGGGAAATGGTGTTTTCCTCCTCATATAAAGAGGAAGCTGAGAAACCACGCAAAGCATTAGGTTAAGCTTTTGGGGAATCACGTTTCTAGTTAATTCTTAGAAACCAGAATTGGAATCCCAATGAAATTAGTGCATGTAATGGCCTACATCTGGTTTGTGTGCCCAGGTTTCTTTTTCAAGCATGAGGCAGAAAAAATGCTCTGTTCTGGCTCTATACAGAGCTGGGACACCACATGACCAAGCACCTGGAATCCAAGGCACTCAGAAAACTTCTGGATATGGCAATACAAATATATCCTCAGGTAGCTAAGGAAAGAAACTGAGTCACAATCTCACATTCTCATCAAAATACCTCCTTTTCTTTTTTTCTGATGTTTAGAACCTGGAAATTCAGAGACTGGTTTTAACTGTGGAATTCTACAGGCAGCACAATACACAGAGTAAAATAATTTTTCTCTGCATTTTGTTTTGCGAAAAACAAATTTTCAAATGGTATGCAAAAAAGTACCAACTTAATGATAAACCCTGGAGCTGAGATGAATGCGAGGGTTCCAATAAGTCAGTGGAAATCAAAAGCTGAAATCTTTAGAAAATAGTTGAATTTTTACCTAAAGACAAACTTTCTTCTCAGACAAAATTAAATATACTTTCCATCCGATCACAGGCAAGGGTGAATAGCAGGAAGTGAAAAAAAATCTCTTCATGTCTGTTTTAATTGTCTGTAGTGAAGGTAGAAGGAAGACCGTGCTGCACTTTGGAGGAAGTTTGGCCTTGGGAAAAAAACTCTTCCAGGAGCATACTTTAAATTAGGAACTGTGCTTCTGATGGGCTCAGGTTTCTTGAAATTACTGAATAGGAACTGTGGGTGCAGTGATGTTAAAATTAAATGTAATGCTGAATGAAATCAAGTAGTAATCAAATGTCTAAGCAGAAGAGCACTGAGGTTTAGATTCCACCCCAGTGGCAGTGCCCTACTATTGGCTTGCTTCAGACATTTAGAAGCACTAAGCTGGTAGAAGACTGCTGGCAAAAGCCCTAGGTGGAAATTGGCCATCTCAGTCTGCACCACAGACTACAGATGACTGCATCACAGCTGGTGATTAAGTCACTGTTAAAACCTAGTGGCAAACAGACAAAAAGCAGAAGCTTCCTGCCAAAGGAGAAAGAGAATGGAAAGACTACTGCAGAATAATTTTTTTTTTAATCATATGTATGTAAAGAATATCAGAGCATTCTCTCCATAAGGAGGTTTGGTAACTTTTCCATCATCACAGATGACATTATATTTGGCCCTTCTGTCTCCATCTCATCTAGTACACACTCCATAAGGTAGAATAAACAAAGAGAAATATTTTTGCCTTGTTTCCTGTATGTTTGATATTTCTATGGTGCAGTCATTACGAGATCTGTGGAACTCCAGTGAAATAAATTGTGACACATTTAATACTAAGGATTAAAATAAGCACTTGTGACCAGTTCAGATAATTTGCCCATAACCAAATGTGAACATTATCTTTACCTTTTTCTTTTTTCTTCCTTTTCCAGTGCTGTACTTCATTCTTTGAAGGAATGTGAGTGACTTTTGAAATATTCTAAAAATGACTTGTGAAATCATAGAACATAGAAGGAAAAGGATTGGAATACACTTCCAGAGGTCACCTGGTCCAGCTTTTGTGCTGAAAGTTGGACCAATATAGAGAGGTTTTCTCAGGGCCAGCTGAGTTTTTTTACAGGTTGCTTTTTGTTTGGGGTTTTTTTAGGGTTTTTTTTTGGCAAGGTACCACTACATGCATTTCCTTCTGTCAGAGAGTTTATGGTCTCAGTATATGAGGAGAAATGCCGACTGGACTTTATTATCAGGACAAAGTAACAGACTGGCTTACCCTAAATGGGATACAAAGCTGCGAATCAGCAGTATACAAAAGACTATTATGATTCATGTCAGTGTTTCTGAGGCCTGAACAGAATCTCTGTCCTTTCTGAGATGAAATGTGGGAGGGCAAGAATGGAATATAATAAACAGTAAGAGACCTGTTGGATTAACTCACTGATTTTCTTGTCATTGCAGGATTACTCATTATTCTTTCTATTTTTGTGCTTTAAGTTTAAGAAATTGAGATTTCTTTCATTTCTTTGAATGCTATTTCTTCCTGTGTCTCTCAGATGTAGTCAATAGTCCAAGCACAGGATCATGCATCACACAGTAGAAGCAAGAAATTATTCAAAATGTATTAGGGAAAGAGGTGTGGGGAAACAATTTTGTTTCACTCTTAGTCACACTACTGACTCATCTCTTCTTTAAAAATCTTTTGCTTTGTGTGGAATAGTCAAATCAGATGCCTACTTCTTCAGATGGATTGAAACCTTCAACATGATGCAATTCTGTGTTTGAATGTAGCAGTACCATGACTGTTGCTGACTGCCTGATATTTATGCATGTGGCAAAGGAACTGTTTCAACAGTAAATAATTTTGGAGAAAATGTACACTGTGAATGGCAAGGCATGTCACTGCTGAAATACTGTATGCTGACCTGTTGTTACCCACATATCTCAGTTCCAGCATCAAGAAGGATGTAACAGAAAAGCTGTCCTTCTTTGCTGTGGAGGAGTAGCAGGTAATACGATGAGTGGTGGGGAGGAGGTGGACAAATAAGCTTTATAGACTATCTGTAGGGCTGATCCCTTAAATATAGATTAGGGCAACTATCAGGAGGTTTTCTGTGATCCCAGTGAGCCATCATAATAGCTAGGAGAGAATAAGACACTGCAGGTTTTATGTCCCCTACTTCTCACAGTAGAATAAGCAGTATTTCCTAATCTGCCATAGTCCTTGGACAACCATACTGGAAAGGTGTCATATTGGATGCAGTACAGTATCAGTATTTTGGTTCCCTTATTTGCTTTGGTTTTCTTCTTGTTACACTTCTTTGGCTCTTGAGAGTAGCTTGTTGCTCACAGTCTTTGAGACGGGGATCACTTTGGTCTGGAAGTTACTATTGTTTCTCCATTGCTGCTAGATTGTTTGTGCTTGCTATCTGCAGCCAGCTATGTCTGCTGGAGGGCTACTATGCAGTAGTGGTGCAGTGCTAAATTTCACTTTACAGCCAAATAACAGTAACAAATAATGTCAGCTAATAAGTTGTTTCTAAATTCTAAAAGAATAATCAGTGGAAAGATAAATATATCTGACAAGAAATTAAGGTTTGTTCTCAGCTTCCATACACATTTGTCCTTGTTCCCTCATTAACATTGCGTCTTCGCACTGCTTTTTGAAAAAAACAAAGGACACACATACTGGTGATTTTTCAGTACATTGGCAGATTCTCTATTTGTAAACTGTAGAATGGATAGAGACAGGCTGTTACAAAAATACTTAGCAGTATTTTACAGACACTCTTTAAGGAACACCTTGAATGACTGCCCAGCCTGCCCCCAAGTAGTAATCACTCCCTCCCCTGGCCAACTCCCCCAGTTTCTATACTGAGCTTGACATCAGGTGGTATGGAATAGCCCTGATGGCTAATTGGGATCAGCTGTCCTGCCTGCATTCCCTCCCAGCTTCTTGTGCACCTGGCAGAGCATGGGAAGCTGAAAAGTGTAAACAACTGAAACCAGGACAACCCTGTAGAGGTAAATCACTCCTGTATTTATTTTAAAAGCCATTTCAGATGGAGAAACAAGATTAACTTCACCAACCTACAGTAATAATTTAGATCTCTCACACATCACAAATTGTTATGGGATCTGACTATCCTACCATTACTCTATAGAGATCTTCTAAGGAGTGTGGTGGGTTGACCCTGACTAGACACAGGATGCCCACCAAGCAACTCTGTTAATCCCCCTGTTAAGCTGGACAGGGGAGAGAAAATATAACGAAAGGCTCATGGGTTGTGATAAGGACAGGGAGATCACTCAACAATTACAGTGGTGGGCAAAACAGACTTGCCTTGGGGAAATTAGTTTAATTTTTTCCCAATAAAATCAGATTAGGATAATGAGAAATAAAAGTGAATCTTAAAAACACCTTTCCCCCACCCCTCCCTTCTTCCTGGGCTCAACTTCACTCCTGACTTCTACTACCTCCTCCTCCCAAGCAGCACAGCGCAACAGGGAATGGGGGTTGCAGTCAGTTCATTATGTGTTATGTCCACTGCTCCTTCTTCCTCACACTCTTCCCCGGCTCCATTGTGGGGTCCCTCCCACAGGAGACAGTCTTCCATGAATTTCTCCTTCCCATAGGTGCAGTTCTTTACAAACTGCTCCAGCATGGGTCCTTTCCACAGGGTGCAGTCCTTTGGGAACAGACTGCTCCAGTGTGAGTCCCTTGCAGGGTCACAAGTCCTGCCAGCAAACCTGTTCCAGAGAGGGCTTCCCTCTCCACAAGTCCTGCCATGATCCTGCTCCAGAGTGGGCTCTTGATGGGGTCAGAGACATCTTGAGGCATCCGCCTTCTCCAGCATGGAGTCATCCACCGGCTGCAGGTGGATATATTCTCCACTGTTAACCTCCATGGGTTGCAAGGGGAACAACCTGCCTCACCGCGTCTTTCACCAGCAGCTGCAGGGGAATCACTGCTCCTGTGCCTGGAGCACCTCCTCCCCCTCATTCTACACTGACATTGGTGTCTGCAGAGTTGTTCCACTCCCATATTCTCACTCCTTTCTCCCGGATGCAAATGTGCAGGTTTCCTTCCCCTCCTCTCCCACCCTCAAATATGGTATCACAGAGGCGCTACCACTGCTGCTGATTGGCTCAGCCTTGGCCAGCAGCGTGTCTGTCTTGGAGCCTGCTGGCACTGGCTCGCTCAGACATGGGGGAAGCTTCCAGCATCTTCTCACAGAAGCCACCCCTGTAGACCCCCACTTCCAAAACCTTGCCATGCAAACTAAATATAAGGAGATATATTGTGCCCAGCTTCTTGGTGTTTTAAAGAATCCATCTGGTAACCCATTATATGGCCAGATAAGTATAGAGTAACATATAATGTAACTGAGAAGTAGATACAAAGTTAAAGCCTTACTCAAAGTAAAGACTTTTTCATAGTTTTTACCACTCTTGCCACAATCAGCTGGCTTTCACTTGTGGCAACAGCTCTGGGAGTACCCATGCAGGTACTAAGTCAGAGAGGGTAGAGGGCAGTTTGTTTGCAAAAAGGTGTGCTTCCAACCTGTGGGGCAATGCAGAAGATGAATTATAGTTATTATTTCAAACTCCTGTGCATTCCTTTTGCACCTTCAGGAGAGAAAAAATCTTTGCTTTGTTCTGAACACTGGTATTATTACATTAGCCCTTGTTCACATCTAGTGAAATTCAGGTTGAAGTCCAAGTCTCTCTTGCTTCCATGTTTAGTGCAAGGGAATGGCCGAACTCCTGGGTATGATGGAGAGAAACATAAGCCTAAGTGTTTAGTATGGGCTGTCAGCAACACAACACCCAGTTTAGCCTTTCCTTTTCTATCTGTTTTTGAAGTGTTGATATAAGGCCGATGTTTGAGTGGCACCACAGTCACGTGCCTACAAAACAGCTGGAATTTGGAGGAATCCTGGACTTGGGCTTTCCTTGTAATATGCTGGGTATGGTATGTCTGAGTGATGATGCTTATTTAAAAGGTATCAGCTTGGAAGTCATGGACATCCTCTGACATCCTCCAGTTTCTTCCTGAATACTTCCTGCTGGAGTGGATCTAAGAGACTTTTTTTCAGTTTTATTGTACCTGATTATATGCCCATCACTCATAGATTGACAAGGTAGATTATCATACTTTCTTTTCCAGTAGAGAGGAGTCATTCTAATTCCTTTAGAGATATATTGGTTCCAAAGAGTGTGTGCCCCATAGATCCTTTTCTTCTTCTTTTAAATGTGTATTTCATGCTTATATTTAAACTTTTGAAATGGCAAATTGGCAATGCTTTTAGTACAGATAGAAGTTTTGAGATATTTGTGCTCAGAATGAATAACTTGTTTTGCTTAGCTTAGAAGAATAGAATTGCCTTTTCATTAAAGAATATTTTTATTGAACAATAATTAGTTTTAGTTTATATAAGATAGCTAAAGTGTTTTTCCTCAGATTTTCAGATCTTTCTTTCAGGCAGTGGTCAAGCAAAGTTTTGGCTAAAGATATTGATGTTTCAATGACTTCTGAGCAAAGATAGGCATTCTCATTGCTCTGATTTACTTGGCAACAACAAAAAAAGGGTGTAAAACATCACTAAATGTGTTAGGATTTTCACGTAGCTTACTTTAGGGAAGCTCTATTATAATGGTATTTTATGTTTGGATTTTTTTTACATTTATATGTTGCTATTTAAAAAATGTTGAACAGTGGCAACAGGTAGTTAAATTTTATTATTATTTCTGAGCTGTCTGTTAGATTCACCCATCCAAACACTCATAAATAAAGTTAGGAAGGGTGTGGTAGACAATTCCTTTCTCACAAAGAAAAACATAGAGGCCTAGAGGTTAGAGAGCTGGGGCCTGTGGGCCAGGGATGTCCAGGTGAGGCAGCAACAATGAGGCTGCTTGGGCCAGGCAGTAGGGACAGTGTGGGTGGCGTGGCTAGGGTAGGGCCGAGGAAGAGGACGCTTTTCTCAGTATTTACAGACAAAGTTTAAGTGTCATCTGCCTCTGTCTTACAGACCCAAATTTGACTATTTGATCATACAGTGCAGAGGAGTAAGAGTTGTTCTTTGTATGCTCTGGTGCAAAACCATCCAGGTTGGTCTAAGCAACCTTTCAGAAACTGCAGTGGGATACTGTGCCTCATATTCTCACACAGTCTTCAAAATGTTTAAGTAGAATCACCTTAATTTATTTCCATGAGTATTTCCTATAAGGCAAAACTTTGCATACGTCAGGTGTACACATTAGTCATATTTAAGCCTAATTCAAATTCAATGGAAGTGATTTTGGAATTTTACCTGTTTCACTTAATTCAATATACAGAATGACAAGAAAAAGAAAACCGCAAGCTTGAAAGTTAATTACAGAGCAGAGAAGCTTTAAAAAACATTGTAGTCACTGCAGCCCATGATTTAGTCTTTTAATGAACAGCCTACAACTTTCCACCTGAATAGCTGTGGTTCATAGACATTATCTTTCCTTGAAACCAGACCACAGATTGTGCTTTTCCTAGAAGCAGATCTAGGTTTTCTAATTTGGAGGCCTGGAGGCATCTGTCACTTTTGGAAGCCCCATAAAGAATTGAAAGTAACATCACCGCATGGATGTTTCTTCTTGAGTAATTTACCTGAATTTGAACTATTTGGCTGTTCTTCCTGGCACCAACCCTGCCTTTTGTCTTTGCATTCAAGTTGCATAATACCTAAAGTAAAAGCTGAAAACTGGTGTGGTTCCATGTGAAATACCAATCAGATGAGCAGCTAGCCTTACAAAACCAGTAAATAGATAAGTACTACTGAAAATTATATTAATGTGTACAATTAGTGCAAGGAGCCTAGTTATTTTCACCATATATAATATGTTTGGTAGAATTTTAAGTTTATAAGAGTAGATTTGCCAGGTAAATGAAGGCACTGAAAATACTGAAAGTGAATTGTTTGTATGCATTA
This sequence comes from Scopus umbretta, assembly GCA_013400535.1. Taxonomy (NCBI): domain Eukaryota; kingdom Metazoa; phylum Chordata; class Aves; order Pelecaniformes; family Scopidae; genus Scopus; species Scopus umbretta. The sequence goes on from VZTL01081549.1 coordinate 10,298, forward strand.
TAGCCAATACACTTGCAAAAGGACTTTTCTAATTTCTACCAAGCTGATGATCTTTTAAAAGAGAGTATGTTCCTTTCCCAGCCCTGCAGCAAGGGAGAAACTAAAAACCAAAGAGATTCAGAATCATAATATAATCCAAGGTTGCCTAAACTGCCCTTCAGGCATCACATCTATGTACTAAGTATTCCTTAGAGTCACAGTTCAACCTTGGGAAATAAACTGACACGAAAATATTGAAATTCTTTTTGAGTGGCTTGAATTAGAAGTCTCAGGAAGTCAAGATGTGTATTTGCCTAAATAGTATGTAAATAATAATCTAATATTTTTATTAAGGAATTGTTTATTTTTTAAGCTTTCATTTTAAATACAATTACTCCTCGTTCATAGTTTAATTAGGCTTTGCATATCTCTACATATTCCCAAATGAGTATTTCTCTTGTTGCTGTTGAATTGGTGCCAGAATTTTTAGAGCATTGCTGACTTGAGACCCTAAGCTTTACATGAAATAAACAGTACACTTTATACCACAAGTGTAGTCATTGCTAAATTAATGAAATAAAATATATAGTACGGCAAACATTTCAGAATAATTTTAATCCTGATTCATATGCATGGTATCAAAATGAAATATCCACATGATGGACTGATGGTACATAATAGATTGTAATAATGAAGATGAACAACTGCATTCTTCAGAGGACATGCTGTAAACTAAATACATATTATTGTTACATAGTAAGAATTCTGAAAGAATTTTCTCTTTTGAAAGAATGCAACAATAATCTGAAAACATTCCCAAATACATAATAGTGCATTTGAACCTGGGAAATGGTGCTCAACTATTAGTCAATGAATATGCTGACATTGGTACCTTTTAATAAGCTATTTGTGAAAAGGTTATAATATTTGTATACGGGTCCACAGCTTCTATAATTGTTAAGTAAATGCAAACAAACACGCCCTATAAAGTATTGAGAATTAAGCATAACTCACAAACTTATTTATCAGTCTGCATCCTACTCACTTGGAAATTATTACCAGCAAACTAATAGCTGCTTCAGAAGAATAAGCACTCTCCTAATAAGTTGTTGTACTGTAAACGAGTGCAGTAATTTCCCAATTTATCTTTGTTAAAGACAAAAATCAAACATGTTTTCAACTTTCTCTGAATCTTTTTTGTTTTCTTGATAGGTCATTTCTTTTTGCTAACGGTACTCAGATCATTCTCAGTGATGGTCCTATGCTTAAACAGCAGATGTTTGTCATAGCCAGTGTTTTATCCTGAAGAAGGCCCCCTATCTGAAATTATTTTGAATTGTGGGCAGAACAAAACTCTGCAGAACTTGTCAATACAATAGAACAACAAATGTTACTGCAAGATGTGTTGCAAATCTTATTTAATTATGTAGATTTTCTACTAAGTGGATGAAGACTGTGACTGGAAAGTCATTCCTTTTGACATTTTTCAATTAATAGTGAGTGAACTAATTAATTTTTTGTACATTCTATGCTTGTTACAAATCTACACTGATTTAGTACCACTGGCATGAAAGTTAATTTTCAAATTCATATCACAGAGGAAAAGTTATGTTTGCAAAATATTTAATGGGGAAACAGTGGCAGTACCCTTCATCACAGCAGTATTACAGATTTTGTTCCCCTTTGGGTCTGACAGAATGTTGTTCTTAAGCATGGCCTTATCAAAGTCAATAAGGAAGTATTTCTCATGTATTTCAACAAAACTATATTTGCGCTCTTTTTCTGTCCTTTCTGTGCTATTGTATGTAGGAGAGATTTCATCCCAGTTATATTGAGGGTAATTTTTTAGCTGTCTTGGAGGGCTGAAAGGGTAAAGCTTGCAGTCAATACAATTAATGACATGTTTTGACACCATTTTAGAATCTTTTTCCAATATAAATGAATTTAATTTAAGGCACTTTAACTATTTGGGGAGAGAGTTTTAGAATTTCTCTTTGCCAGTCTTTGATGTGACATGCTAAACATTTTAGCTTTTTTTTTTTTTCTTCTCTGTTGTAATTGTAACGTACTGAAAAATATTCCTGTACAAATTGTGATTATTTTATGCCCTTCCACTGAGGAAATGTCCATCATTTAATTCTAATACTGGGTATTTTAATGGGAAGTATGAATACTTTCTTAATTTACTTGACTAAAATATGTTATTATATGTTTTTTAACTCAAGTCTTATAGTTTGCTGAAGTAACTGAATCAGTCTCCTGGCCTAGTTTTTCCATTACATCAGTACAACATGGATATAGATCTGTGGATGTCTGCTGTCTCTCTTGTTTTCTGAATAAAACTGCATGGCCAGTTCTGAGCCTGGAAACACAACAGAAACATATCAACACAATAAAGTAGAGAAAACTAGCAAAATAGTAGAGTATTTACTATCATCTAGAACCACAGCTGGAGTAAATTTGGATAGCACCATTCACGTAAGTGTAGAGCAGTAGGAAAAAAAGAAAAGCTAAAAAAATAAGAAAAGCTGTATTGGTGCTTGATAAAACTTATTCACAAAACAACATGTCAGTGTATTAGCAGAACTGGGGAAAAACTGCAGGAAGGGGTTTGAAAGAAAAAAAAGTATGTGTTACCCAGCCATCATTTTTCTACTATAATATGTCCAAAGCAATCAGTGACCAATCTTCCAAAATGCCCATTAACTAAGGGACAAAAAAAATATGCTAAAAAAAAAAAAAAAAGGTTTTCCTTTTCCATTAGCTTAAGAAGGAGCTGGATCAAACTCACAGTACCTATGGGATGAAGAATTACATTTCAGTGAGAATAATGTCCGAGGCAGCTTCTTTGGAATGGGGATGCTATCTAACTGCTGCATACCATGACTACTGTTTCTATCTTTTCTGTTGATACTCCTCACTGGTATACGCTTCTCTAAATCTATTGAGGTTCTGCTTGTATCTCACTGGATTGCAGTAATTTCAAAACCTGGCTACACTGATTTGGCTTTCACTCCCTGTTTGCTGCTGGGTTACTCCTCTTTACTACTGTTCTCAGTTTTAAAGATCAGTTTGCATCAAATACAGATGTATGTGTATAGTTGCTTATGAATAATTTTATGCATTTTTTTTCAAAGCTTTTTTCCTTTGCTTCTTTTAACTTTTTCCACCATTATGTAAACAGGAGACATATCTATATTCAAAGCAGATTCGAAGCTGTAGAAATATTTTATTACTATTTTTTGTCTCTGAATATGTTCTACATTTGTAATCATTGCATGTCTTCTGTTTAGATTCAATACAGTGTACTGAAGCTGTATTCAGTATAATATAAAGTATTTGTATTCCTAATAAATATCAGACTTATGAGTCATGGAATGGATAAGTGACAATTTGGAATTTTTCTCTGAATGGACAAAGTGCTGTTTGCAAGTTTTCACTGATGGGAATAAGTTGTCTTAAGGAAATGATCAAGGAGTGATGAGGAAAAAAAAAAAAAGAAAAAACCACTTGCATTGTTTAGGATTTTTCCTTCTCTTCTGCAGTGGAAATTTATCTGAAAAAATACAGGAACTGTGCTGAAAGCCACAGTAATTCTTTACTCCTGAAGTATTGTAATATTAAATGTAAAGATTTTTTTTAACATTATCTCCACTCCAACCGTACTCTATATTTTCCTTGAAGGTCTAGCGTTTGGACTCTGTTAAGTATATGTGTGTATTAGCATTTGTTGAAGAAAAATAAAACTTTTTAAATCTTCTTGCTAGCAGACAGAGGCATGAACCAAAGCGTTTGAACCAAAGGCAACCTTGTGTTCCAAAATTTCTTTAACAGAGAAAGCTTCTACTAAAAGAACAAATGATCAGACAGAAAACCTTCATGATAGTATGTTAAGTAAGTTTGAATTAATGAGTATTTGAAAGACTATGGATCAAATCTTCATCCAGAGGTGAAATGTGGTGCCTCATAGTGAAAAGCAATAAGCAGGATTAATGCTTTGATTTGTCAAAGTATTTCTGACAGCAATCAGAAACCAGTTATTCTAACAACCCTGTTTCTGTGGTAGCCAGGCACTGAATTAAAATCTCATATTCTTTCCTGGGGATACTCACAGGGTTAGTATGGAGCAAGGATAATTAACTCGGTTTGTTGGATGCACTTTCATTAGTCAGACAGAAGATAAATGGAACTGAACAGTGAAGTCTGAAGAATGCTATATTTATTCAGGTAACAAATACGTCCAAGTAATGAGTGCACTATGTAGAGAGTATCTTCTGAAACATACTTTAGTCCATCTCTGTTCATCTGTAGAGACTTATTTAATTAGCTTGTGGATATAGCTTCCTTTTGATGTGTTTATTGACAGCCTGTGAAGCCTCCTTCTCTTTTGAGATCAGTAGGTTATTGCTTCTCATTTAACAATCAGCTTTTTGTGAATCCTAAGAAAAATCCAAAGGGTCATCCTATAACATGAATAAATTATAAACTACAAAGCTGTGCTTTAAACATGTTGAGTATTAAGAAAAATGTGCCACTTCTCAGTACAAAGCTCAGAACTAAAGTAATCAGGCAAAAAAGACAGCAGCTCTTTAATGACTTCCCTCCAGCTTTTGTATGTTTTTGTACATGCAGCATAAGTTCTTTTCCTATAATAATACATGAAGACATCATGTCTTCTAATGTGATCCCCCTTTTACTACATATTGATAATTGCTACAAGACACACAGGTATCTTTAGATTTGGCCAACTATTCTCCCTGGTTTTATCTATTTATTTCCCTGTATTATCCATTTGCCTGGATAATACACCACTGTCATTTTACTGTAATGAAGGTTACTACCAATTCCTAATAAAGTAATTGTCCTGGCCCTACTAAAAGAAGTCTTTTTTAATGTATCAGAAAGTAATAGCAGACATAGAAGAATAATACCTTTTTAGTTGCTGAAGAATAAAGCATAGGGCAGACAGAAGCAAAGGGTGGGGCGCAGAGATCAGTGCATACCTGTATGCAGAGCAAGTTCATCTTAATTTGATTTTTCACTCCACAGATAGTAAAATAAGGAGAGACATGGAAGAAAGAGACATATGACAAGGTCCTGTTCCACATCATCACTTTGAGAAATAATAGATGCATGAAACTTGGCACATTCCCTTATACAGCAAACTATAATTATTCTACTGGTTCCCAGGCTACCTTATATTTTAGCAATGTGATCTAGCTGGACATATCTTGGTGAATACCACAACTTCTACTCCTACTACTAAACCTCAGAAGGACTTTAAAGTTAGTCTGGTGCTAAAAATTGCCTGGCAAGACCACAGAGAGGTGTTTTTGTCAGAGCTGATACCCCTGGTAACTGTGTTTTAGAATTTAGGGGTTCTACTAAAAATGTTCATATTCACATAAAAGCTTCCATGAGGGCAACCTAGATCATTTCCATGAAATAGACCAGTCTTTGGAAATATCAGAAATTTTTATCAATATTACTAGCTTGAGGGTGGATCAAACATAGGTATATAAAAATTGTAAGCTACATTCCAGGGATCTTTTTGCCATATGAGGAGGTCTGGTAACTTTCAGTTAAGAATCTTTGAGAAGTGTCCTGGTTTCAGC
>VZTL01081557.1:0-11028 GCA_013400535.1 Scopus umbretta
CATTTGAACTTTTACTCCTGGACAGTCAAGATGCACATACATAAGTACTCTCTCATTTTTTGGTAGTATTTCATTACTTGATCTCCTCCCCCTCCGCCCTTTTGAAGTGTAGCGTTCTTGCACTCTTCTCCCAGAGCCCTGCTTTTAATTGTATAAAATAACCATTCACCCAGTTGATTGAATGCACCTATTCTCAGATACATGTGCATTTGTCAGAGGCAGCATCTTCTGATTATCCCCCCCCCCGATTTTCTAATGTAAAACTGTAGAACTGACTGATTTTATCTTCTCGTAAACATTTGGCAGACCATTTTGTACAAGTCCTTTGGTTTAGTTAGCAGTACTCACCCCAGACAAGGACGGCTCATTTACAACCACATTCCAGCCACCAAAATACAAATAACTTCTACTCCTCCATCTTTAAATTACCACTTGGGGTTCAGAACTGAGATGCAATGATCTGCAAGAACTTTATACTAAACCCTGAGCTAACTATGAAGAATGTCAACATCATCTCCACACAGTACAAACTTTTTTGTTCGTTGGTTTTTCTCCTAAGCACCAGCTCCCCATATTATTTTCATATTCTGTATGTTATCAAGCCTTATCATTACGTCTTGAAACACAAATGACACTTTGTTATGGCTCATACTTTTATACACGTTCATCCTTCAGGAACTCAATTCACACGCATCTTTCATAGCGCCAGCAGCACTTCTCCAATATGAACAATGCCAGTACTTTTCAGTTCTGACACATCCTTTCAGTTTCATTTATCTATTTCCCCATGTAGTTCTGTAAGCAGTCATGTTTCTGACTTGAACAGATAGAGTCCTCATACCCAGAAACACAGGGATAGGTATTGCCCTTGTGATGTTATGTAGAGGAAACTAAAGTATTCTGGACACTACAGATATTACACTTTTGAGAATTCCACAGCCAAATATTTAAAAAAACAAAAAATTAACAACTTAAAAAACAAGTTTCATTTGAAGTTCTTATAAGAAATCTCTCAATTTTTGTTCCGTAATTGTCATCGAACAATTCAGTAGGTCAACTTCTAACAAACAATAAACTGTCCTTTAGATAAACAACAATTACAATAGTTGTATATATAAGAATAATGCAAGTAACACTTACCATGACATGATGCAATCCATAGTACATCAAAATGTCTGCTAAGGTAAAAATGTTTCCTGCAAAGTAGACTTTATCTTCAAGGTACATGTTAAGATCCTAAAGAAGAAAAGGTCATTATACTGCTGTAGTATTGACTTTGTAAAACAAAACATTAAGGCAATTTTTAAAGAGAATAGAAACTTCCTCTGGAGACCATGCATCTAAAATCAACGCCAGCTTTAATTTATCCCAACTCAGCAAAGGAGAAAAATATTAAAAGAAAAAAAAAATCTAGAAAATGTCAGGATAATAAACTAAAGTATCATCATTCTTTGACAGCAAGAATTCAATAAAATTTAAATCTTGATCTCTAAACGAAGTACTAGCCAGCTTGCACATAGTTTTTCATAATTCCCCCCGCTTACATCCACTCAAATTTTTGTAACTACAAGTGTGATTTATTTTACATATTAAACTGACTCCACAGAAATCTTTTCAAATCTGTCTTTTCTTGGCTTCAAATTACTGGAATTAAAAAATGCAAGAGTTTTGTATTTTATTGTTTTTATTAGCACATATGACTCAGAAGTACCACTGTTAAATATTTAACATTTGATAAGTGGAAAATGCAGTCCTATGATCAAAGAAGAGTATACTGCTTTTCCAGCAGCAGCTTCCCCTGTCCTTCAGGACTCACTCAGTGCAGCTGGTCAGCAAGGTTCTGGAACTGCAAATGTTTAAGAGGCAGCAAAACACAAAGGGACAGCAGGGTGGGGGACAAATAAAATGTTTCAAGCTCAACGCTACCTAAGTCCATACGAGGAGACCACTGCATCCTCATTTTAAGATCAACAATTCCGCATCGGAGGCTGCAAGGATGGGTAGCAGGCAGCTTCCATTTAGATTCAGTGAATAAATATTCCAAATCTGTATTACTGAAAAGACCCTTTTTCATGGCTTTTTGTATTCAGTCATTCTCTGCTGGAAAACAGGAGGCTGACATCATTACTCAAGTGTATCACTTCTGAGAAGACAGGCATCGCCCATCAGCTCTACCTCTTTAACTGTCCTTCCTTTTCTCTACACCTTACTTCTCACACAATTTATGCACCTTTCTGCCCCCTACCTCCCTCTAAAGAAAGAGATGCAGCTGTAAACCAAGTTATGTACGTTAACATTGATGCCAGCATAAGCAAGCTTTAGTTTGCCAATATTCTTTTCAGAAATGTAGGAAAACAGTTTCCCAGCTTTTCCTTGGATTTGTTAGTATTCCTCTGCTGGTTGAAAAAACTTGCAGTAAATGCACTCCTTTTTCCTCGGAGATCTCCTTAAGTCACCTCCTCCCCAGAAACACAGTTTAGCAGCTTAAACATAACTAACATTTTTCAAACCATCCCTGAAACAATTTTTCAGTCTTAATTACACAGCATGTTCCATTTTAAGACAACCTCTTATTTTAAAAAAAGTCTAGGGCAAGGAGAAGGGGGTTAATAGGTAGTGAACAATTTAAAAATGACATTTAGCCTTAAGCATATTGAAGTTTTTGTGGTTCCATAATTTTACTGATATGTAGGTATCCTACAGTGCATATGTAAAAAACCTAAAACACAAAACTAAAACGCTGAGACTTTAAGACACCTGACCTTGCGTCTGAATTTGACAAGTTTGACCCCATCATGCCACCTTACTATTTCTTTGATAGCCTCTTCATGACAGGATCCCTGTACTTCTGCAATATTTAAACATTCTCATGTCTGCTTTGATTTCTTTTATTAGAGCAAATCAGGGAAAATTATTAACCCCTGCATAGTTAGAATTCTGTAAGGTCATCTGCCTCTGGCTATGTAGCTTCTTTTCTTTAGACTGGTTTACTGCTTTGTTCGTGTTAGTTAGCTCTCAAATTACTTTAAACATGTAACTACAGTTCTGCGAATTTCATACACAGAACACAAAGGCAAATGCAATGCTAAGGAAAAAAAAAAGCTTGCAGGAAGAGGAAAAAAAAGCTAGAGATCTGTTTACTAGAAAAAAAACAAACTCATCTATTCTGACAGATTCTCTGATGAGCATTTTTCATTTTGATTAACTAGAAATTCAACATGCATTATAATGACAAGTAATATCACTAAAAATATACCCCCCCGATCCCACCCCCTTTTTTCTTAGTCTAGGCTACGGAAACATTTTTTATAAAGTAAAAAGCCCAGTATCTCTGAAGGTACAATCAACACAGTTATTTCCCTGCTCAAAACTTTGGATTTCTGCATCAAAGAAGTTACAGCATGCTAATTCTTCATTTTATACCTCTTCAATAGGTAGGCTAGTTCCTATGCAGAAATATTGTCAGTCCAGTTGTTCAGGATGGGTTAATATCATACAAAGTTCGGTTAATATCATACAAAGAATAAATTTGTTCTTTAAATATACTGCATATGTATACTCAAAATAGTAATCAATAAAAAAACACCCTAAAACTTCAAAGGCAAGTGAAGCCATTACAGCATGAACAATTATTTATTCTGGTTCATCAGATTTTATGAAGTCACTTAACTGAGCAAATGGAATTTGACAAAAATGGTTTAGTCTTGGGTAAATTATTATTTACAATTCTGTTTCTGAACATGTACTTTCCTCCCATAAAATACAGATAGATATTCTGATTTCTTTCTGTAAGTCAAGCTAATTCAGAAACACTAAGTACAGTTTTTTTTTCACGTGCACTAGGCACATTTAGTTAATCTTGCCTCGTGAGTTACGCTTCCCATAGGTGATTATACTATTGGCTGACAGCCAACTGTGTTAAAATTCCTGAAAGTCAAGCTTTCTTAAATGACCACAGTATTAAACTGAAAATAGTGTTCCTGTCCTGGAGAATTTAATGAAAATATGAATACAAAACTGTATTTCAATTTCTCTTACATCCAGGAAATTCAGGTCTCTGCTAGCTGTCATTTGTATCACTGTCATGTACTGAACATCACTACTGAAATTGATTACGTATACACAATCCCAGCCTTAAGTGACTGAAATAGTCTTGGAAGTTGCTTGTAACTATATGAACTTATTGTCACAATGCCTCAGGAAACCCTTTCTCAAATTTCAGACAGGCATTTAAGGCATAACTACAGTTCGATGCACTAATATGTACTGAACAACTGCAGAAATTCAAATTCCATTTTTGGGTATGAGGGGGAAAAAACAACAGAAAGAAGAGATGTTGCATTAGTTATGAACTAACTGATAGATTTCCATCTGCTTGTACTATGGAAAAAAAAAAAATCCAATTTACAGCCCACATCTAAGCGACAGCTCAACATACCCCTTCCACGGCACACTTCTGACTACCCCACGGTATCACTTACTGTCTTTTAAATACACAATCCGATTGTCTGTAATCCAATTCATCCATTAAGGCGACCGAATCCCTTCCAGTCACCACAAGTTGAGACAGCAGCTCAAATAAGTAACAGTTGCTTCTTAGGACAACTCACAATGGATCGAATCACATTTTGTTTTGGATAATTTTGTCCACAACACATCACTGCTGGTGTATGTACTTCCCTAACACACAGAAGCACATCCTTTCAGTCAGCAATATTCTGTAGGTCATTTATGTCCTAAATGTCTTTACATTGCACCATGCAAAGACAAAGAGCCGAGCACTCTCAAATGCCCCAGGCAAGCCTCTGACAAAGCAGAGCCCAAGCAAAGGGTTCTGCAGCCATATCCAAGAAAAGTAGAATTTCACTGTTGGGGTGTAGCCATATTTTTAATTCTACTGCACGACTTTTCTGTCTAACTGGCAAACTATGAGCTAAACCTGGTCTGGAAGAATATTATATTGCACATACTGAGTTTCCTGTAAAAGACAAGAAAAATAATCAAAATTCAATCTTTTACACCTGTAAGTGCACAAAATATCCTGGTACTAACAGAAAAGGGAGAAAAGTGAACACAGAAAGTCGAAGTTTAGAAAGTGCTTGCTGGACAAGCTTGCCAAAGTGGGTAGGCACGCCATTTAGTCTGTCAAAAAAACGTGTACAAGAACTGTGGATTAACAGCATGGACAGAGCATGGATTAACCTGCTTACAGACTTGTGGAAACAGTAGTTTTTCAAACAAGCACATTAAAGAAGAACTTAAGCTCTTTTATTCAGATTTCTAATTGGATTTTGTGATTACAGCCAGATAGCACAGGAAATTAGGACAAAACTAGCTGAAATCATGGAACATTTTTTGTATGAGACACTGAAAGTAGTACACAAAATTTCTTGGTTATAATAATCCTTCAGAGGCTAGAGATTTCTACATTTCTGTGCAAGCTTTTCTGTGAATTCAAGTACAAGCTCCCAGGTATTTAGAATGTGCCTCCGAAGATGGAGTAGAAGGGAAGAACCCTCAAGTTTTAGATATCAAGAACTGACAAAGCAGAGACGTTCAAATCTCCCAAATGGAATTCGTTAACATCTAAGCAGACATTTGGTGGCACAAAAGTTTCACAAAGGTTCTCAATTCCTTCCCAGAAGAGTAGAAAAACTAATTATCAAGCACAACAACTCAGTAATTTTCAGATTTTTTTCCTATGCAGCTTAATTTACCACTAACCAAACATCAAAAAAATGCAAAGGAAAATACTCTCTCATCCTATGGAAAAGAAAGTTGAGATAATACATTGGATATGATGTTATAACCGCTACTGACAATCATCATTCCCATGTATCTGCTGAAGAGCAGCCCAAAGGCATTGCTCCCATTTAATTTGTTCAGTACAGGAGGCTCAAAATTAGACAAAACTCAAAGACCACTTTCATTGACTGGTTCTGAACAATACAGCATTTGCTCTGAATGAATATAAAAAAACCTGGTTGAGATTGTTTTCATGCCAAGTAACAGCTTTAGTCAACACATCAGTAAGAACAATTTAAGAACATATTTTTCTAAAGCCAAAAGAAACCCCTTCCTATTCAAATTAACAAACATTAAACCAATTATTTACTGATGTTTTTCAGAACCACATCACCTCCTTTAAGGGTTAAACAGAGGCAGCCTAAAGTTTATAGCAGAAGTGACTGAACTGTTTTTTGGTGCAGCTTATTAATTGTGGCTCTAGGCTGCAACTGTCCCAAGACTGCCATTGTGTATTCCAGACACGTTGTAAAACTTACAATCTCAGACTTGCCTCCCTATTTTAGTTTTTCTTTTTTTTTTCACCCATACTCCCTTTTGGCATAGTATACTTTAATGGTAGGCTGCATCTTTTTCTGATTAATCATTGTGGCAAGAGAACAAATTAAAAAAAAAAATCTTAATTGCTATACTATGAAATTATTAGGTGCTGGAACAATTCCAGAGCAGCCCTGTGTCAAAATAAATTCTGGCCATTCAAAATCTGCTAATAAAAAAAAAAAAGCAAGCTGTAGGAAAATTTTAAAGTGGTAATATCCATTAGAATATACTTAAAGCAGAGATTCTCCCTGAAGTGACACTGACTGTTTTGCAGTAAGGAAATTTTATTTTGTCTGGAAACACTGGATTTGCCCACATATTTGTTTTTCAGTACATTGTCTTTTTCACGCTGCCAGTATTGCCAAGGCTAAAACTTAAACGGGACACCAGCTTCAGCATGAAACCATCATATCCCTGCGTCTAGTTTTAATGCTCAAATGGAGTTCTGCAAATACCTGCTTCGTCAGCACACACATATGAATATCATCACATAAGCCATCCAGAGCAAGTGTATTTTGTTACAATAAGACAGAAAAATTGCTTTTAGTTTTTATATAGGAGGAGGGCAAGAAAGGTAAATAAAAGTTATTTATTTATTCTCATATGGTCTTCTCACATTTTGGGAGAGAAAAAAAATGCATCACAATGTTTGTTTGAAAAACAACTGAAGTTCTTTATATACTATTTGTTATGAAGGTTTTTTAAAAAAATTAATTAGACAAAAGGGACTTCTGAGGGCCACCCAGTCATATCACTTACTCAAAGTTCAGCTAAACCCAAAGTTAAATCCTGATTAGTCAATGCCTCCTTGAATCAAGTTCTGAAAATCCCAAAGGGTAGACTGTTTCCATGCGTTATCTGTAGAGTTACCATGACTGTAAAGGTTTTGATAGCATTCGCACATAGAAAATAAGACCAGAGATGTTACAAAACGAGAAGTAATATAAACAAACTCACACTTCGCCAACGGAATATCTTCCATTGGCTAAGAGATCAAGATAATTCAGATTATCTGGGGTGTGAGATAAATGGTTATTTAGGGCTTTCATCAAATTGATCCTTGTAAAGCAGGCATGATATTCCAAAATCCTCAAGATCAAGGAGGCTGTCAGTTTGAAAAGGACAGGTTACTAACAAGCTTTTGCTTTGCGCAATTTTAAGGGCAAGATTTTCCGTGATTTTAAGTAGCACAACGTGTTAACTCTTGAACACTACTTCAGTTTATCTTTGATTTCTGCAATAGTTCTAGCTGACTCACAACTCGCGACACCTAACAAAAATCAGAAGTACTAAGTAAGTCTCTGCTAGCCTCAAGTAAAGTCAACCTTCCTAATACTTTGCAGCTCACAAAGCTATTTCTACACCCAGACTCACTAGTAGCACTGAGCATTGTGCACTTTCCATCCAAAACATACTTTTAAAGTTAGGAAAAATAAACACTTCTAAAGTTGATTCAATTTCAATACTGCTTCATACACACTGGGTGAACAGAGCCCTTAGCACTTCACAGCGTAAAGCCAGCTTTCTCTTCAAGCTCTGTTCCCACAAGACTGCAAAAATACTAATTACCAGTCACAAGAAGTAAGAAGGAAAATAGAGTAAGTTTTGCTATCTATTCCCTACCATCTGGCTGCTCAAGTAACAGGGTGACCCTTGAGATTCTCTTTTCTGCTTCCACCCGCTTAAGAGGAAGTAAGCTTCGGACTACAAGAAAAGTTTAATACAGTAGACCAAAGCCTCCATACAAAGTAGCTTGATGTAAAGTTTTGCAAAGATTCCTTTATCACTTCACTTTTCACACACAACTCTGTCCACTAACTCCTTTTGGTATCAATACCAATTACCACAACATCAAGTATGGCCTGTATTCCATAATTACCAAATCAGTAAGAAGAGCTCTTAAAACACCAGAGCAGTGTTATCCCGAAATACAATGCAACTTGTTTATAACTGAGGTTTTATAGAGATAGTAAGAAACTGGCATCTTACATGGCTAGTAAGACACTAGGCAGCTGAACACTCTCTGAACTGTCTGGAACACTCTGGATAGTTTTCAGCATTACAGCCATAGAACGCTGTCAGAGCTCTGCCTCACGTATTTCAGAGTTTAAGCTGTTTTCCTCCCTCCTGTTTCAGGTTGTTGGGATATTTTTGTCAAGAAAAGTGAAAAGCAGCAAGCAGAACAAAAGCCAATACTTAAAGATACTGTCAAGTCTTCAGCATTTGCTCAGTTTTATTAATTGGTTGTTCATGGACATATTAGCACTGTAATCTTCTTCAAGGTCTAGTCACTCCAAAGTTCAGTGGCAAGGTAATTAAGTACTCCTTACCTTCAGAATTATTCTAATATCTTCTTTACTAGAGCCCCCATCTACTCGAGTCACTCTATATTCCAACCACTGCTGAACAACAGCTTTCTCCTCTGCAGTACTTCCAAGCAGTTGGTCTTTCTTAGCCTGTTTAACTAGGTGGGCAGCTATGGTCATTAATCCTGTCAGACCAGGACCATTGTTTGTTTGAAGAACAGGAACCTAGAAAAGGAAACAAAAGCGTAATACTAAAAACTCATTAAAAAAGCAGTCTTTATAAGAAGAGCTATTGTTTTTTGGGTTTTTTTTATAGCTCCTCAAAAGGATCTTAAAAGCAATAAATCAGAATTCAGATGTGTTCATACTAAAGGTATAACATCAAAAAAGTGCATGTTCTCTTTTTAGCCTTTGGGGTGGTTTATTTTCATTTCTTACAGAAAAAATGTATTTAACACATGCACCTGGACAAACAGAGACATCTTTAACTCCAATTAATCAAATTCTGCCACGATTAGCAAGAAATAGTATTGCTTGTTCTAACACTGGCAGAAATCTTATTCACTAACTTCTAACTCATTTTCAGATTCAGGACTCCGACTTAAGATTGTAAAGTCAGCAGCACCCGATTTCTCTCCGAGCAGATCACAGCAGCCAGACTTACTGAAACGCTTATTCATACTTACTGTTCTACTGCCAACTGCTCGGACAGAAGTCAGCAGTTCACTGGTGTCAGAACAACAATGAGAACAACACAACACACCTCTACTTTTAACCATGTATTTGCTAGTGACATTTCCGCACGTTAAACTGTGGGAAACTGAATCACTAGGAGTCAGAGATGAAACGAATGAATTGAAACTCACTGCAACAGACAAAAGCCCACTCAGTCATTTTTGACATCAAATAATAGAAGAGAAACTGCTTCAAATGCAATACTTTGTGGGTTTTTTTAAACTGTCTGACCACACAGAGAAGCCTGTCTGTGTTCAGATTTAATTAACATGAGATGCAAGCTGAAAGGATAATGCTCTTTTTTCAGTTGGTAGGAAGAATCTTTGACTACTATTCAATTTTCCCACAGAACATGCAGTCAGAAAAACTACAGACAGATCAAGTTACTTGATTTTTCAGACTTATGCTTTACAGTAATAGCATTAAAATATCAGTTAGGTTGTTAAATAATTAAGGAAGCTTTTGCAACGAAAGAATTCACATATTGCTATTCAGGACTCTAATTCTAAACAGTAAATAAAGTAAAAAACAAAACAAACAAAGACAGCCACAGCCACACAGCTTCTTTTCTCTGTTGTCCTTCTCCAAGAGAATCACATAGAGTGACTTTATGGTCACACATTTGTGTGACCGTATTTGTGACACACGTTTGTGACACCCTCAGCCCCTCATTACATTTTCCATGCCTCAGGTGCCTCTTAAACCACAGAACTTAATGTTTCCATACGAACTTCAAAATGTCAAGACGTCTACTTCAAAAGAGCAAAACATTTAAGAGCAACAGTCCTTTATTACAGATGCATTTCTGATCGTGACAAGGTATCTTTTCCACATAATTAACCACACCAGCACAGATAGAACTTGCACTGGCACCAGGAAAATGCAGGGAGAAGGAGAGCGGTGTAAGAAAAAGCACGTTTTAAGCCGACTTCCCTCCAACGACACACGATAACCCTTCCACAGGCAGAGGGAAGCGGCTTCCAGAACCTGCCAGTAGGTAGCGAGGCCCTACAGCCACAACTGAGGGTGAGCGCTGAAGGAAGGGGCTGAGGGAGAAAAGGTGAAACCCCCAGCTCCAGGGGAAGAGCTGACCATGCGGGGAGGCGCAGCTGAGGCCCACACAGGGCCCGGCCGCCCCAGAGAGGGCGGGAGAGGCTGCGGGAGACCCCAACCACCTTGGCACCGGTGGTGAGGGGAATCGTCGCGCTGGAACGGCGCGGCGCAGGGCCGGGCCGGGGAGGCGGGAGGGGAAGCGGCGAGGTAAGAAGCCGTTGGGGAAGGGGGTTAGTGGACGCCCGCGCACGCCGCTGCCCGCTCCCGGCCCCTCCTCGCTCCCTTCACCTTCCGCTCCCCCTGGACGCCGTACTTGTTCCCTTTCGGCAGGCCCAGCAGCTTCTCCAGCAAAGCCAGCTCCTCCGGCCCCGGCCGCGCGGAGGCTGCCATCTTGGTCGGAGGACCACCTGGGCAAGGAAAGGGCAGCGACCGCCGCCACCTGACAACAACCGCCAGCCCCATTGGAAGACGAGACGGCCACGCCGCTAAAGGAACCATCACTGCTATTGGCCTGAAAGGAGCCGGCCAGCCAATCGGACGCTCGGCGCAGCCCGACGCATGCGCCGAGCCGGGCTTTGCTTGGAAACGC